>VYXD01012334.1:90971-256540 GCA_013397195.1 Hylia prasina | reverse complement strand
TTTTTTTTTGTATGGTTTTGTATTGGCAGTGCACATCCTGTTAAACTGCAATGGGACTGTGCAACTCCAGTGTTAAACTATGGAATTGTGTGTGAGGCTTACTGCCTCCCACTAAGCAAAACGCTGTCAAGTGGTAGTGCAGTATTTCTCAAAAGTTTTCATACACTGGCATAGTGTGTAAAATTGATGTGACTGTTACGTAGGATGGCAGCGATCTGGAAAATAGATTAATAGATTTTTAAAACAAGTTTGGAGAATAAGGAAAAGCATCCACACCATCTAGGAGAATACTAAACAAACAAACATTAGCTCTCCAACTTGTAGTCCAAAGACAGAGAAATTGATCCAACAGGTAACAGTCACAATTTCTAATGAACTTGGAGGCTTAGAAGTTAAAATAGTAGTATAAAGGTACTATTCAAATCTATTTGTACTGTTTTGTTTGTCTACCTTTATCAATTAAAAAGCTTCAACTAGTACAGAGTACAAATATTCAACATGTGAGTGTGTGAGGCAATATTACCATACATCTCTACCTAAACTCCTGAATTATATTTTTCATTTGGACACAGTCTGAAGTGTTAGCAAAGGCTGGAGTCCTCAATGTTTGGGTTTTTTTTTAATCTGTAGATTATTCTGACAGCTGTTATGAAATACATTATTTCTCTTTGTTTTGCTGAAGTGGTTTACCTGGAGCAGTGTCACTGATATTATCTGCAAGAACATCTTCTTTAATAGCCAAACAAGCACATCTTTAACGAAATTTTAAATCGAGTAAAAGTTGTGTACCTGAAAAACTTTGTCTGAATTAGTAAAACTAAAACATATTTCACCTTACTTGGAAAAACACAAGGTGAACATGACCGAAAAATCCCTTTGTTTTAAAGATTGTTTGGTTTGCTTGCTATTATTCTAGGGATGCATGAAATAGACTATTATACTTCAGCAACCTTTAGGATTAGTTTTTAAAATATGTTTCCTGTTCTCTGGAAAAAACTCAAGTAATGGATATTAGCACATAGTTGTTTACACCTAGATATATAAAAGACAATTTTGTCTAGAAGAATCAGCAGTTTCAGTGGAGTTTGAGAAATACATATTTAATTTTAAAAAAGGAGCTGTGACTTGTGACGATAACTAAGTATGATTTTAATCAGAATTTAGGTTTCCTTTTAAATATTTATAGAAGAGTAACTTTTATGGCTGCATTTCCAGCTTCCTAAACATGAACAGAGCATTAAATCATGTGATGCTGTCATTAAGCAACTGCATACAGGTAAATCTGCTGCCTTTGCAGCTACTCCCAGAATAACAGAAATTACTTTCTTTGGCATGGACATCTGGAAATCATCTAACCCAACTTCCCACTTGAAGTGGGCCTATCAGGAGCACTCAGATCAGGTCAGTGATGGGTTTTCCTAGCTAAACTGTGAAACCCCCCAACATCAGGATTGCCTGACCTCTCCGGGAAAGCCGTTTCATTTCTGCCCTGCTCATCTGCCGCCTTGCCTGCCCTCTCAGCCCTGTCAGAGCTCAGCTTCACAGTGTTCTGACCTGCTGCACGCATTCTACTCATAACTGGGTTGGAAGCTCTGAAACTCTTAGTGGTCTTGGGAGATTCTTAGTGCCAGGGCTATGTTTTGCAAAAGCTCCAACTGCAGTCAGGCAGCCACCAGAATAATTTCCAGTCGATGTTCAGAAAAATCAGGATAGAGTAAGGAATATCTCACTGCCACACTGTGTGTGCAGAAGTGGGAGTTTCTTTTCTCTTTTCCAACTACGTTTTAAAGGGAGCTTTAGACTTATTAAGTACTCACTTGTCAGAGGTTGACATCATTGATGAAGTTCTCATGGAAGGCTTAGAAGTTGACTGGAGGGTTGAAAGCACAGCAGGAATATCTAGTTAAGACATGGCAACTCTCTTTGTTAACAGCATGATAAGGCATGGGGTTAAACGTGTTTGGCATCTCCAGGTCAAAAAATGAGGTATTGATTAATAGCCTTTGGTGCAAGCACGTAGTTAGTCTTAAATTCTTAGTGTCAAGTCTTAACAGATTACCATTATGCACATAATGACTGTAAATACGTACAAATAAATAAATAAATAAATAAATGTTCCAGAATTCTTTTATGTTGCTTGGGCAAAGAGTGTTTTACTAAGCTATTTTTCACTAATGTTCCTGGATAAAGTCTGCTTTCATAGTCAGTAGTAAGTGCAGAAATTAAGTGGATACAGTATTTAAGACTTTTCTCAGCTCTGACAAAATCCAAAACTCTCTTAATGAAATACAATGCTTAAATATTCACCTAAAAATGTTCCTGAACTGAATAAAGTGTTTAAATTATTCCAAAACTGTAAATGTATATAGCAGTTTAGGTTAAAAGCAAGGTTCAATAGTCTTCTACACTAACAAGCTACATTTACATTTTAATTGTTTTGTCCTCCAGTAGAATCAAGAATGCTATGTGCTCTTACTTCAGAGGTACTGCATGTAGAATTAGGAATACAATTAAAATTAATACACAGACTAGCAAGTATAGAAGTGTCTGAATGTGAATGTGGACAGCAGGAAGATATCTCTGTTCACTTCTGATCCTCTCTAGATGATATTTTCCTATTTTCTGCAACTGTACATAAGAGAATAAATGTTAGTGTCCCACTTTTCTGTAATGCGCCAGTAGTAAAAGCACTTTTTCAAGGACAGGATTCATTTTGGTACTTAAAGGAAACAGTAGAAAGGTAATTCCTATCTACTTCCCAACTTTTAAAAGATTACTATTCTATTCATGTGTTTCATGACATCAGGCAGAAACTGCCTCCAGGAACAGGCCATAGGGAGAGAAGGAGAACATTTACTAGATGGCCTTAGAAAGGAAAGTGTAGGAGAAGGCAATACAGGTGACCTTGCCCCTGATAAGTAACAGGTGTGTTAATTACCCAATACAGCCTCGTCTCTGATGAGTCACAGCTGTATCCAATAAAGGTAAGTGTGATAAAAGGGAGTCGGTTAACTTGTGAGAGGGAATTGTCGTGGAGGATCATGAAGTAGGAGGAACCTTGAGAAAGAAGGAACAAGAGGATCATGAAGAAGCAGGATCCTGAGGAGAGAGAATCACTGTTGTGAGGTTAGTCTGCAGTTAGAGCCTGTGGTTGGAACCTGCAGTCACAGTCTAGCTAGGGAAAAGCCTGCAGTCATGGCTTAGCAGGAAATAAGCAGCAGTCAGAGGCTGCAAGGGAAACCCACAGTAGGAGCTTGCTGCAGCCAGAGTCAGTGAATAGCTGGAGTCAGGATGGCTGAGCTGTAAAGAGTAATAAACCAGGGCCCTTTTCATGCTGTGATGAAGAAGCAGTCTGTGTCTAGGCACATTTCTACCTTCTTATAAGAGAGCTGCTGCAACAGGAGGGGATGCTAAAAATTGTTTCTGGATTTCTAAAACTAAGACAGCTGTTCAGCCTTAGAGAGCGTTAGCTATGTGTAGGGCACACCTTTCATCTTCTAGAAAAAGTGTAGTTGCTCTTAAGCAGAAAAATGGTTATTTGTATTGCAGCTCTGGATTTTCATTCTTCTGCATTTAGGAGTCTGTAGTCTGTATATATTGGGGTAAGTTCTCAATCTTTGTAATTTAAATGTTTCTATCAATCCGTTTTCAATAATGTGTGTCGTGAAGGGATTTTTTTTACCCTTTACCATTTGATAATAACTCATAGCAAAAGTTTCATTTTAACCATAATGTGATTTGTTTATGTTCTTAAATTTGTGATTTGTCATTATATTTATCCACACTGTGTAATCGAGCCTATATGTTGTTTACCTTGTGGCAGTTAAAGTTTCTGATTTGATTTTTAGGCTATAGGAAAGAGTACTAGAAAGAAGTTCTATCTTTCGATTATAACAGCTAATTTATTGGAAAAGGCAGTGTGTTTTGTGGCAAATAGATATTAAGTTAAAGGAATGTTTTAATAAATGTATATAGAGAAGTAGCATATCTGTCTTGGAGGAACTTCTCCAGTTTAACAATAGCAATTGTGTGCCATCTGCAAGTGCACTTCAGTTAACACTGTGAGACAGTTGAAACGGTCTGTGCTCTGGAAGGAAATCCTGTCTTCTCTCTCAGGCTGTTTAGTAGTGCTGCCTGTTGTGTTCTGGTCTATACAATGTTGGCTGCTCAGAGAACTGATGCTCCAGCCTGTTAAAGCTCCCAGTGTAGAACTGCTGTCTGTGGGATTGAGGCAATCAAAGCTTGTGCTTTAACAATGTTTATCTGTTTTGTCCTTCTCCCTGTCCTGACTGCATGCTTTTATCTTTCCTTTTGCACTGACATTGTTTTTTCTTGCAAATATAGAGTAAGTTGGATCAGCTGTAACAGCTCTTAAGTTAAAATATGCAATGAGAAGGGAAGCAGGTGAACATCAGCACAAGCTGTGTGTATGGGAATGTACCCTCTTGGCAACATTGCAGTCTCAATTCTTTTAAAACGAGTTATGATATTGAGTTCTAGCAGGGTAATTCCACAAGCATTTATGTCAGTATAAACTTTCACCACAACTGAAAGGTGTTGTTTTCATCCCTGGACATTTATTCTTTGTGCAATATGAATTTTTGTATGGCTTTGCAGTGAACTGGATAGGGCCCTGGTTAAACCTAGATTAAACACAGCTCAACTTATTTTTTATTTAGTAGCATTTTAATCGACTTAACATAAACCTTGATAACAGTGTAAGTTCACGAAAGTTGTCACCACTACAGCCCTGCCTGTGTCTGCTGCCTGTTTGTACCCCCTCTGCTGTGCCCGTACACAGTCATGCTGCTGGATTGATATGGCACTTCAGTTGCATTAGGTTCAAATATGCAAAGCTTCAACACAAGGAGGTTTTTACTTCCCCTCATAAAGTTAGATTCCTTTCCAATTCCATGCTGGTATTTACTGTAATGGCCTCTTTGATAGTATAATATAAAAGCAGAATATACAGAAAAAGTACTAATGCTTAAGACTGTGATTTCCTCGAAAAGCTTCTATTTCATATTATGTTTTCTGGCTATAACCTAGATGGCTTAATCATGCTGCTCTTATTCTAAAATACTTTGAAGTCAGCCCTTTATTTCTGTGAATGTGGTGAAAGGTTGGTATTGTTCATAGCTGCAGTGTGAGGATGAAAAGATCGGTTCCTTACCATACGCATGAAGAAATCATGCTGCTTCATTTATGAAAATCTGTTACACATTTGAATCTCCAGTAAATCTCCTCTTCTAATTCAGTCATATGACTTAAAATAGTTAGTAAGTCAATTATCAGTTAGACTCTGTTTTGTGCTTTGATTGACTGTTCTTGTCAAATCATTTGATTCATGATATTTTACACAGAAAAAGATCTTGGGAAGTTTTAAGTTTCACATTTAGGGAAGGTGAAAGTAAATTGATTTTAAAACATTATGGCAGTGCCTTTTCAAAACTCCTGTATTAATTACTTATTTAAGAACTAATGAACTAACTGGAAATGATTACTGAAATATCTTTCAAATTCTGTCAATTCTTGCATAGGAATTAAACTATTTTAAACTTGGCAAACTTCACAGATTTCATACAAGCTAAACTCCTCCAATGCTCTGAGTATATGAGTATCTTCATCTGTTATTTCTCTGAATGCAGACAGCATTTTTCAGTTTTGAGATTTTTTTTTAAGGCATATGTAGGAATTTGGAACAAATTATTAAACTATAGTTAATAAGAACAATCTCTGAACATGATTTTAAACTGTCAACTTGCTGTGTAGGGAATTCTCTGAAGTTAGCATTTCCTACATCCAGATGAATATGCCTCTGGAGTCAACCAACTGAAAATGTGGAAGAGATGACTTAGAATTCATCTACCATACATTCTTCTCAGTACTAAGTCTCCAGAACAGTTTCCAAAGAAATGGACATATATGTACATATTCTTTCTTTTAACTTGGTATCTTCAATTTCATTCAAGGAAAATCCTGTACTCTGTGTAGGCTTCAGCCTTTGTTTTAGTCTTCTCCCTGTTAGCTGACTGGGAATCCTCTAGGTTGCTACTTGAATTGTATTCAGTGAAGAGCCATCAAGGCAAAATTCTGGAGCTCATGTTGCAGGAGGAGAGGCTGAGGGGAAATGTATTTCAGCCTGGAAAAGGGTAAGCTACCAGGATACCTCATGGTTTTAGGTCTTAACAGACCTAGAGACCCAGTAGCTGTGAGAAAGCTGTCAGGAGGAAAAAGCCAGTCTGTTCTCTTAAGTGCTGGGAGGCCAAGATGTGTGTTGAAATAAGGTGTTCATGATGGTGAAAAGGTTTTTCACAATGAGGATAGTCAAGCAGTGCATCAGGTTCCCCAGAACTGTGCAGTCTTCTTGGAGATTTTTCAAGACCCAAATAGAAAAAAGCCCTGAGCAACCTGTTCTGAGGTAACCATGCTTGGAGAAAGAGATTGAGTTGGAGACTTCTTGGGGTAAATTTTCAACCTGAATTTTCCAATGATTCTACATCTTCCATATTATGATTGTTTGGTCACTCCATGGCTTTAGTGATGACTAATTTACTTTCTATTTGGACAAGGAAACAGGCATTTGAAGGTTTTTTGCTTTAATAAATCTGCTTTTCTGAAGATGTGGAGGAGGTAATACACACACCTCCCTTCTGACCCTCAGAAAAACTATGTAACGCCATATTCCAGTTGTAACAGTGAACTGCATCATAAACCTCAGGTTGGCTTTCTGAATACAGTTGAATAAACTTCCATCAGTGCTTTAGTAGTAGCAGCATGTCTTCTTAGATGAGTTCAGCTGTGGTCTAATTCTTCTTCTGTGGTCTGCTGCAAGTGTGCAGGGAGTGCTGCTGCCAAGTATGCAATGAATGCTTCAAGGAATTGGAGCAGCTGGCCATGTCTGTAGCTGTCAGCTTCTGGATGCTGTCCCTTGTCTCACAGTCTTCTCTTGTCGCTGCTAAAACTTAAATAACACTGGAAGCTTTAAGTGGGTGAAGGAGACAGGAGATGGAGCTCTGTAGCATGTGCATTAGGAAAAGGACTGAGAAAACAGAAAAGGAACTGAATGTGACTCCCTAAAGTGGGGAGCAGGGACCTGGGTGATCACTAACGCAGTATGATTTTTCCTATGGCTGTGTTCCCAAACTTTACAGGCAAAGTGTGCTGGAGTCTGTACCATGAAAATGATTTTTTTGCTTCTTTTCATAACTGATACTTTGGGTAATATATGTGCCTAGTCTATGTTTAACTAAAATTACTTGATAAGGCTTTTAAGGGGTCAAAGAGGTTTCATTTTTTTCATAAAGTTTTCCTAACCACTTTGAAATGACAATTATGTGAAGTCAAAAATCATAGCAAACAATACTATTGATACATTGATAACATTTCTAGGTGGTGACATAGAAAAAGTACTGTGAAAGACTGACTGGTTCTTCCTAGCAATACTTGATTATTTGACATCCATATCAGCAGTTTGGCGTAACTTTTCATTTTTGTAGCATGGTTAAATAATTTTTTGATGGAAAATTTACTGGGCTCTGACATCCTTTCTTAGATAAAATACATGTCAGATAAAATTATAAATTCCTGTATGGGGTCACAATGTGCTGAAGGCTGAATTACAGAATCTTGTGTTTAATAGTTGCACTCAGATTCTGTAGATGCATTACAAATATAATGTTTCTTGTAGTTGCAAATTTTGGTCTTGGAGTGTAAGTTGAGGGGATGTCTGCAAATAAAGGAATTGCTCCTGAGGGCAATTTAATTCTAGTCAGACTTTGTGTGAAATTTCTGGTGGGTCTCTTGCCTAAAAAACCAGGATTCTGATGTGGTAATGAAGCCTGCCTTAATTATAATAGGATGATAAACATAATTTAGCTTTACTTATACTTGTGATGGTCTCTTTTAATGTAAGATTTTTCTTTTTAAAAAGTTAATGTCTGCTCGTCTTTCTGTAAGGGGTGATGTTAAGATCTTGATAGCAAGAGTAAATACTGATTTGTTTTTGGTTTCATAATAGAAGTATTTCATTTGCTTGACTAGGATCTAGACTAGCTTTGTTTGGTGGGGTTTGGTTATTGATTGATTTAATTTTTTTGTGTAATGAAAGACTTTTTAAACAAGTGTATACTGCAGTAAGTACAAAAATGCTGCACAATGTGACAAAGTTAAAACATAAAATACATCATAGAAATATCTGTGTGCTGAAAACTCTTGAAGCAAGCATGGCATACTGCTAACTCCCTGGGTAACAACCAGTTGGAGGAAGAATACATCTTGAAAGTTTGGGGCCTATTTTATTGGTCAGAAGCATTTTAATGAGAATATGTTTCATGTGGTTGATAGGCAATACATAGAATTCTGCACAAAAACTGACCTAAATCAGATCAGAGGGATTTCAGTGTTTTCTTGGCTGTCTTATGCACTTAAGACATCCATTGGTTTTGCCGTCATCGCATGAGCATTTTAAATAATTTTTGTCTTGCTCTGCATCTCATTATCATGTGAAAGAACTGTTTCCGCATAAGTTGTTTGGACTTACTAGGTATTCTTGAAAATATCTGTAGGTATTAGGTCTTCTGAATTTAGCAGATTTTTCATTTTTTCAGTAATTGTTATATAGGATTTCTTTTCTGTTATTTCCATGTAAGATTTGTCTTAATGACAGCTGTATTATTACACCCATGATTTATGGAATGAAATGTTATTTTTTTGAGTTCTTAATTTATTTTTTTTTCACTTAAGGAAGTGAGTGAGGAAAGCCCTATGGAAGGAGAATTTCTGCAAGGGAGTGAGTGTGCAAGAGCTTGTGGGCAAGGAACATCCTGGCTAAAGAGTTAGGGTGCAAGGATCTGTGCAAGATCATGCATTTGAGGCTGGTTTGTGCCCCTATGCATGCTCCCACTCCTGGATGCTGCACTGAGTGGCTGTCACAGACCCCTTTTTAAAACAGTATTTATGTGGTGTTCTAAAAAATCTGAAAGCTTTGGATTTAGTTTTCTTTCCTTATAGGTCTTGGTGCACAGAATTAGGAGATATACCTAATGATTCAAGTTTTCTGTTTCAAGGCTAATTGTATAAAAACTAAATTATTCCCCAGCTTATTTTACTGTGCTATTGATGATGTTTTAATATCACATTATTTTGTATTGGATAGCTGCTCAGCTAAAACCATTTAGGCAAAGGTGCATGCATACTTTTACCAACATTGTAGCCAGAATTTGATAAACTTTTATTTTTTCACAGAAGTTGAAAACTTACATTCTTACTTCCCAAAACAGGTCTATTGATCTCTCTTCCTGCACACTTATCTGCTGTTTGTGCTCACCTTTTCTCTGCCTTTATTTACTTGTCTTCCAGGTGGTGTCTTTTATTGTATCAGGGGATTTCCCTTGCAGTGGTGTTCATCAGCTGGGTGTTTTGGGGGAGAGCAGTTCCACATGGCAAGAAAACTTCCAGAGAATATATACTCAGACCTTACTAGAGTACCGTTTATATTCAGACCTTATTAGAATACCCTATATACTAATTTTTACTGTTAAAAAAAGCCTTAAAGGAATGAGCTTATTTTAATTTTAAATTGCAGTTTTGTAAGACATGACTGGGAAGTATTTTTCAAGGGAAGTATGTGTATTAGCTGACTTTTGTTTTTATACATTGTTTTACTATCTCATGCCCTTTTAATTTGTGTCCTTCATTTAATTAATGAGGTTTTATATTAATAGTTAAAGGTCAGAGGAACAATTACTACAACTTGATTTGATCTCCTGTGTAATGCAGTCTGTCAAATTCAGATAGTGATTTCTGTATATAATGTGTAACATCTGGCTGAGCTAGGAGATACATTGGGTTTTTCCAGAAAGTAGTGCGACCCAAAGGTAATGGTGATATCAGAGTCTGTTTTATCTCTAAATTATGCCAATGTTTAACTTAACCAATGCAGTGCTGTTACAAATTTGCTGTTCATACCTGTATGAATTTATCACAAATTAGTCACATTTCACTGTGCAAATATTTTAGAGTGAGATAACTACTTAGAGAGGTACTATCCTTAAAAATCCACAGAAGTAACATTTCAGCATGCTTCTGCCTTCTACTTAAAATCTGATTAGTTCATGATTATTTTATCAACTTCTAGGATGCCTTTGGACATATTCAAGATGTATTACAATATTATGATTCAGGACAACAATCAAGTTTTTATATTTTATTTGATCACTTCGGAAGGGTTTTGGTCATCCAGGTGTTCATCTGGTATGAAGAATTCATAGTGCACTAAAACTGTGTATCATCTGTCACTTTAATTTTAAAAAGTAAAGTAAGTTCCAGTGTATCAATAAGAAATTAATGAGTTATGCATTTAAGATGGCAGATGATTTCACAAACTCTTCTGTTTGCTGTTATCTGACAAAGGAGTCTTTATAACAGAAAACGTTAACTGAGTGCCAACCATTGGCAATGCTGTACCTGTCAATAGTATATAATGTTTAGACCTTTGGGTATAAGTTTTACTGAAGAAATTACTGGGTTTTAACACATTTGGTTTTGTTTGGATTGTCATTTTTCCTTTCCCCTGACATCAGATAGAATTGAAATATTTTTCAGCTTAAGTGAGAAAACAAATTATCCTTTACTAGCAATAGAACAATTCTGCCTCTATTGTACTATGTTCCATTAGGCAGTAATAACAAAATGTATATTGGGTGGAAATATTAAAATATATTTGCAGGAGTAATTACAAATTGCCATTAACAAATCAGTTAACTCTAGATTTCTGCCGCCCCCCACACTTGATATTTGTTTAATTGTTCTTTATCAGGTCACTGTTTGGTAGGATTTAGGTGATGATTTTGCTTATCCTATTTTATCCTATTTATCCTTTTGCTTCTGGCAAGTGGAACAATTTGAGCTCTTGTTTTTTATAACATTAAATATTCTTCAGTTTTATTAGTTAATCTCTTCTAAGATGGATAGGAAAAAAAACAAACCTTGCCTAAGGATGTTTGGCACAAATGTTTAGCCAACGACAAGGCTAAGCATTTCCGGGCAAAATGTTTGTTCTGGTTGCTGAAACAGTTCCTCTGAGAGCTCCTTTAGCTGAGATATGCATATGACCTTTTTCTGCTTGAAGTCACAGTTTAAAGTTCATACTTAGACTGAATGCAAATCAGCTGACTCCTAACTGAATGCGCTTCCCAGTGGGCTGGAGGTAGACTCCTTTGTGTCAGTAGTTCTTTTGAAGCCTTCACTGTGTTTTTAACACAGAAATTGATGAAATCATCACCTCTTGAGCTTGTATTCCAACTCCTAAATAAATATGCAGAAGAAGGCAATCTTATTTAAGGGGAGCTTCCTGAAAGCAGGTTTCAGTCTTCAGAAAATAATTTAATGGTCTGCATTTTCAGTAGTCTGATATGTCACTTTTCTCATCTTGATTCAAGTGTCTGAACTCCAAAGAGGAATGGAAAATTCACATACCACCCTATATTCAGGGTTGTGTAGGTATTCAGCATGTCATCCAGTACCTAAACATGCTGAAGTGTCTCACGCCAACATTGAAGGAGCCTGAGCTTAAAGCCTTATTTAGGATCTTTGAATTTACCCTGACGTTGGGGGCTAGTGTTCAGACTGGTCTTGGGTTTGTACCATGGGTAACTCCATAGGCCAAAAGCTTTTCATTAGGCATCTAGAAAGTGCTATAATGTAATTATGGATTATTTCCTAGTGGGTGTTTTAAAAACATTCCACTTAATGTAATATGCTCATTATATAAAGGATTCTGTAATCCTGTTTACTGTTTCCTTTAGCCTCTATTTTTAGGTTTCCTTATACTTCCATTTTCCAGTCTGTTTTCTTGATCCTTGTCTAATTGACAGCCTTAGATGTATATTAACTTTACTTCTGGGTCCCATAGATCCACTCTTAAGAGACAGAATGGTTTACGAGTTATCCATTAAGGAGCTATTATTGTGTATTCTTGCAAGTTACAAACAGATCAAAATTATCATTTTGGATCATGTTTTTCCAAAGGAAGGAAATAAGGTGTGTTTTTAAGAGATATCTTCATAAATATTGTCGTGGTTCTTGCGTTTTCAAAAGGTCTTTCTAGAGCCATGTGAAAAACTTGCAACCTAACAATGGAAGATTATGCTACTATAAGAAAAAACACCCACAAAATTAAACTAAGTTACTGCACTAGGTGCCAATTATTCAAACTAACAAAGCCTGATATCCTACAGGGTTTGGTTTTGTGTGTTTTTTGATTTTGGTTTTTTTCTGGTTGATTAGTATAAAAATAAAACTTCTTTTGCTTTTTAATACAATATTTGGTGTCTAGTAACATGACAAGAAAGCTTCTTGTTTGGATGACCCTTCTCTGTTCTCCATTATTTTTAAAAAGCACAAGGGCAGCTGTTTATGCTTGAAACTATTTCCTCAAATGCAGTTGAAAATGACCAACAAATGCACATCTTTGGGAGTGAAAGGAGGCAAATTTACACACAGCATAGATGTATGAGCCTTGTTTCCTCATGAAGATGTTTTAGAAAGGGTATGCATATACATTCACCATGAAAAAAGATGGGATTACAAAGAAACTAAATAAAATGGCAATATCACAAATGAATTAGGCAATCAAGAAAGTTTGAGTTCCTTTTAATCATAAGCCATTTCCTGAAGGTGAAAATTTAATAACTGAGTTAGATAATTACATTGTGAAAGGGAGCAGTCTCTCTCAGTTCCTGGACTTCAGTGTTGGAGCTACAAGAACGTCAGTGACTTTGGTGGCTTTCCGGGGAAGTGACTGTACCAACAAAGCTGATGACAGAGCTCAGCAGCATAGTAGAGAGCTTCCTGTAGAATCAGAATATCTGAAGCAGATCGTTTTTGACCTTCACTAGTAAGCAGAAGTTATTTTCATATAGTGACAGAGGAGAAACCTCTCACTTCCTTACTGGTTCCCATATTTAGCCTGTAGGTGTAATTTCATATGACTAAAGGTTCAAGAATCTGTCACGAAGTTCTGCAGTTAACCAGGAAGCATATTGGTGTTTATTAGGTCCTGTTGTTGAACATCTTGATTTTAATGCTCTAGAAACATGAATTTAGTGAAAAGGTATAGCATTTCAGAAACATTTCTCAAATTTTACTAAATGTTTTCTGATACACAGATAAAACACAGGAAGGTAGTAATCATGGTAAACCTTTTAGTTTCCAAAGATTCCAGCTGCAAAGCTACCAAGAAGTCTAAGTACTGTAATGTACATCAAAGGTTTTATTATATTAAAATTTGTGTAATATTGAAGAAAAATGGCCTTGAGGCAATGAGTTCTTATAAATAAAATAGAATTAAGTGGTAGATAAAAGGCAGATAGAGGGAACAATTGCTTTGTATGAGACAAATATGTGTTCCCAAGTGAGAAAAAGACCAAAATGATTTTATCAATGCTCCCTAATATAAAATATGGTTTTCTAGTTTGTTTCTTATGAGTAAAAATGTGAGATTAATGTGGGTTTGCTACTTATGTAAATGAAGGACCAGTAATAACATGGAAATACCACTTAATTTCCAAGACTTTAATCACCATTTTTATTTGGGAAGGGTAATAAAAGGAATTTTTCCAAGGGTAGGCATTTTATGGAAAATTATAATTAGCGAACTTTGTTTTAGAAATAAAATGGCATGAATTACAGAGGTAAGATGCTGTCATGGGTTAATAATTCTTAATATTGATAAGGATCCTTTTTACATTTTTATAAAACCCATCTATTTAGTGATCTGTGTGTTAAGTTAATAGGCTGGTACTTAAGTGTTGGATACTTAATTTATTTTCTCAGAATATGTAATTGTTATTTTTACTGTTCTAAATAGGTTCACAACCTGCATTTAAATGTTGCTTTTTAATGACTAGAGTTTTCTGTAACTACCAAAAATTGAAAGAAACTGATAGCTGAGAATTATCTCTGTAAAGAGTATAGAGAGGGTGGAACAACTATCAATATTTTTTTTTTGCTATGAACCTTGTATGAGTACTGTTTTTTTCTCAAAACAATATCATTTACTGTACATATGCTGCAACCAGAATTCAGCTATAGAAATTTAACTTTTTAACCTGGAAAAAAAAATATCTTGCTTTTGCTTAAGATGTGCATAGAAATTTTGATATTTTTAGAATTCATATATATAAACCTTAATGGAATGTAAAAAAACTAAAAAAAATCCCATTTTTTACTTTACAAGTCAAGGGTTTTTTGATATTTAAATAATTCTGCTAAGCAGAACTTTTGTTTAGTTGTCCTATAGTATATATGCTTATCCTTTAAACGGTAGATTTCTGAAATATAAAATCTTGAGAAGGCATCTTTCGTCTGTCGTGTCACTGCTGGGTGCAATTGCTTGCATTACAGATGGAAAACGAACATGTAGATAAAAACAATGTATAACTGGAAATCACTTGAACAAAGATGGTGGCAGTGCATGTGTATGGATGGCTGATGGGCTGATGGCACTGTTTGTGCAGTGATGCTCACTGAGGAAGCATGAGGGCCTGAGTGACTTAGTTTTGGCCATCTCCTCAGTCTTGCTTTGAGAGTGGACCTGTGTTCTGATAAAGTGTTCTTTTCTAGCATAGCCACAAGTTAGACATACATGTGCCTCATCAAACCTCACAGCAGTTTTTGGTCTTCAGTGTCTTTTGTCTTTTTCACACTGTACCACACCTTTCTTTCATTCCAGGCATTTTTTTAACAATGCATCCATTTTTTTTTCCACAAGTCTTTTTGTGTTTGCAGGAATGAAATAAAATAAGGAACCTGATACCTTCTGTTGCTACTGAATGAGTCTGTGTCAAGACTTCTCATAAAGTATTGTGTTAAATGAAACAAGAGGTGGAACCAATCCTTGTCGCATCACACAAATAAAAGCTTTCAGGGCTGGAAAGAAACCACCCATCAGAATAGTCTTGAAATCTGACTGATAGGAGTTGACCTATGCAGTGCAGGGTGACTGACTCATTTCTGCCAGTCTCCCAGGCGAGTCAGCAGCACATGGTGATCTTCAGTGTCAAGTACTGCTGATGGGTTTAATGAAGTAAGCATGGATATCTTCCTCTGAGCTGTGCCAGAGAGGAAATTGTTTGCCAGCAAGACTAATGCACTCTGAAAGCTGTTACCAAGTTTGAAAGCCTGACTGCCCTGATTTAGGTTCTTGGCAGAGAAGTCAAATAATGTAGGAGAGTATGTTGTTTACTTGGGACTTTTTAATTATTTATTTGATCATTTTTTCTGAAAATACAAAGCTGGGCAGAACATTCAGACTAGGAGGATTTTTGCAGCCTGGGCATTTACACTTCATTTTTCATGTAGTCTAAAAAATGTGATTTATGTTCAGATTACATTGGGATGCTCAGGACTTTCTCCAGTCTTTAAGGACTGAGATTCTACATCATCTTTGGATAACCTTCCATTGACTACCTTAATTGTGAAAAAAGATTTTTCTACAGTCAAGTTAGAATTTCCTTAATTGCAATTTGTGACTATTGCCTCTTTTTTTTTTTTGTTGTGCAACCCTGTGAAGAGTTTGACTTGTATCTACTCTGCTTTCATGCTTGTAACTGAAGGCAGCAATGAGATTCCTGTTCAGATTCCTCTTCTTAAGGCTGAAAAGTTTGTCACCCTCTCTTCATGTGTCATGTACTCCAGTCCTCTCTTCATACTGGTGGCTTTCACCAGCCTTGTTTCAATATATCAGTTTTCGTCTTTTTTTGTACTGGGTAGTCTGAATTGTGACTTTAGTCTTAAATACAGTCTCACAAACATCAAATAAAGGAGAATGTTGAATTCTCTCAACACTCTTAGGTACTCCAGAATGTAGTTACCTCATCTTGGCCATAAGGGCACAGAAATGTTCCACTTGTTCACAAAGATTCCCCAAGACCTTTCCTACAGCAGCATTCTAGCCAGTCAGTGCCTGGTCTGAACTGTTCCAGTGCAGAACTTTGCTTTTACTATTGCTGAACTTTATAAAACTCCTGTCAACTCATTTTGCCAGCCTGTCAAGACATTTCTGAATACATCCCTCAAAATTTGGTGTAGACTGCTGAGTGGCATTACACGCTGCACATCACACTTAGGAATATCTCCATCTCATTAAGATCAGGGGTCAATGGGTGAACTAATTTCTACCTCAATTCACTGTTCCTTGAGAGTGACAATCAAGTGACATAATTCTTTTATACACCATAATTTTAAAATTTAATTCTCCACCATTTCTTGAAGGGTTTAATTGCTTATCTTATCCCCTATGTGATGAATATAAAGACTATAAATCTGATTTTTAATCACTATTGTAGCTCTTTAAACAGTGTATCTTATATCCATCATTCCCTCTGATATCCTGCAGACCTTTCTATGTTTATTATATAAAATTTGAATTAAAAATATGGATAATTAGTTTCATGATGCAAGAAGGAGCAGCAATGTAATTTGTGTTAACAGGGCCACATGATCTTACTATTCATTTCTAGATTATGTAGACTTCTGGTTATGTACTGCAAGTAAAATTCTAGCATCTTAATGGCACTAATAAATATTACAATGCAGTATTTTAAGTGTTTTCTGAGTTTTGTACCATTTGAATACTAGTTCTTTTTCACTTACATCTCTAGGACTAAGTTGGAAGAAATTTGTTAATGACTAGGTTTTCTGTGTAGAGAAACACATATGACTAGCTTCTACATAGCTACATTGTTGTAATTATATTTGATAGAGATTAGAATAAGTGTGGGCTGAATACACAGTTGTATTGGTAGGTTAGAGCAAAGCTAGATGTATAAATCAACCAACATAATTGGGAGATGCAGTTTTTAAATGTTAAACTCCATGGAAGCAAAATAGGACTAGAAATTTAGTTTATTCTTAATGAAAGCCAGTTTATAGCTTTATATGTAACCTTTGAAGCTTCATATATTTTGAAGCATTCACAATACTTTGCAGTGTTGTGTACCTTGGCTTTTGTTTATTTTCTTTTGGAAGTCAGCCTTTTGGGTTTTTGTCATCTTTTTGAATATGATTTCATTAGTATTTTATAAAATATGTCAGGAACATAAGTAGACAAAACATGCTGAAAAGGTTGGTAACTAGTCTTAGTGAAGATTTATTTACTCTTTCTTTACTTTCTTCTCTCATAATAGACTTTTTTTTATAGCCTTGTTGTAATCATATCTTTTGATGAGGTGTAAAGGAGAATCTAAAGTCTTCTGCATAGCACTTAGCCACACTGTAATCATATTAGCACTCTAGCACTCTTTCATTGTTGTTTCAGTGGTTATAGTAGGGCGGTGATGGTGCACAGTTCTAAAAACAAACCTCTCTATATTCCGTAGTGTGGTTGTCAGACTGGGCAGTGCGAGTAGAAATTTGGCTTGCTTTTGTAACTGCAGAAAAGAACTGATCAGAGGTATAATTGAGCAAGAAATTACAGTGAATGTGAATTAAACAAAGCACCCTTAGGGGGCTACATGGCAGAAGTTGTGTTACTAATTCTTTGAGTTATTGCCTCATAATGAGTGGCATCCTGAAGATGGTTTGTTCTGTTATGAAATTCTTGCAGAGTGAGTGTAGTTCTGTGATATACTAAACAAAATTTTTCACATATGCGATTCATATGGAGCACTTTCTCTGGTAATCAGATTACATTGCACAACATAAATGTGTTTGTGGTTGAATCAAGCAGAATTTAGAGGAAAATGTTTTAATATTTTAATTTAATTTGAACTAGTATTTAGAAAAAGAAGAAATCATCAAGCAATTTCCCTGTATCTGTTTGGTGTATCACATACAGTAAAGAGAAAGGCCAGTGTTGGCTAATTTACAGCTTTATCTTTTCTCCAAAACACTAGTTTTTATTAAGAAAATGTATTGTTGTGCTAAAAACTCTAATGGACTTCAAAACTTCTCTCAGGCAGTAAAACATTAGTGATTAAAAACTGTAGTTTGCAGTTTCTATGATAGAATACCATTGCATTTAACCAGATATATAGCTAGGGATCCATCACATTGTTTTATAGGTTAATTTATCAGGATTCTCTAAAAACCTGAAAATATTTAAGGAAAACCAAAGGTTTTCAAGCATTGTGTATTGACTGAAGTTGAATATTTTACTTGTTCTTGAAATTCATTGTACTTTACCAACACTTTATCTAGGCAATTGGAAATAATCTGATTTGACATAAAAATGAAAATTAGTTTTGCTGGCTTGCTCAGTTTTTAGCTTGTCTGTTAATAATTCCATACTGTCAAATGTAATGATGGCTTGTGTGGTAGCACGAAACTAGATAGAGCCACCAACTTAACTCAGCAAGCAGTAATCATATATAAACAACTTTCTCACTGTTGTGGTTAAGGTAAAATGTAAATAAGGGTGAAAAAGCTCAATATTCTGTGAAAAGATATTAGGATGCCAGCTTCTGTCTGTTTTCTCCAAATTTTGTCAAGGAATGAGGTCTTTTCTGCAAATCATAAAAATTATTTGGGTTTTTTGGTATTTTTTAAATCAGCATGTCAAATAAAAATGTCTCCTTTTCATCAGAATGTATAATTTAATTATACTCAGTGTAGCTTATGAATAAGTAATGTATTTACTATAATGCTCTTATAGTAACATTTACTTGATTACTGATTGTGCTTTTCCAGAATTAAAGTGGCAAGTGTAGAGTACCATCAAAGTTTACTTTTTTAGGCTTTTTCTAACAAGTATTTTATGAAAAAAGAAAGTAAAAAAGTACATAGAGCCTGATATTTTACTGGACTTTAATTCATTAATGAATTAAGTCCATTATTTAATTAAACTAAATGCATTAATTTAGTTGTTACTTTTTGCAAAGCTATTTATATTTCTCAGAATGCTTTTATCATTAATGTCTAAGATCACTTTATTTGTACTGAGCTACAGATACCACAGAATCATAAAGGTTGGAAAAGACCTCCAAGATGGAGTCCAACCTTTGACTAACCACCACTATGTCATCTCAGCCATAGCACTAAGTGCCTTATCCGGTCATTTCTTGAACACTTCCAGGGATGGTGACCTCACCACCTCCCTGTGCAACCATTCCAATGTCTGATCATCTCTTCAGTGAAGAAATTCTTCTTGATGTCCTAACTGACTCTCCCCTAGCAAAGCTTGAGGCGATGTCCCCTTATCCTGTCACTGGCTGGGAGAAGAGGCCAGCTCCCACCTGGCTACACCCTCCTTTCAGGCAGTTATACAGTGATAAGGTCACCCCTGAACCTCCTTTTCTCCAGGCTAAACACCCCCAGCTCCCTCAGCCACTCCTCATAGGACTTAACTTACACTCTATGCCTTTCACCAGCTTCTTTGCCCTTCTCTGGACTTGCTCCAGCACCTCAGTGTCTTTGTTGAAGTAGGAGTCCAGAACTGGCCAAAAGACTGGAGGTGCAGCCTCACCAGTGTTGAATACAGTGCCAAGTGCAATCATTTCCCTCATCCTGCTGGCCACACCATTGCTGATGCAGGCCAGGATACCATTGGCGTTCTTGGCCCCCTTGACACATGTTGGCTCATGTCCAGCCAGATGTTGATCAGCACTTCCAGGTCCTTTTCTGCCAGGCAGTTTTCCAGCTGCTCTGCCCCCAGCCTGTACCACTACATGGGGTTGTGACACAAGGGCAGGACCCAGCACTTATTGAAATGCATCCAATTGGTCTCGGCTCATTGATCCAGCCTGTCCAGATCCCTCTGCAGAGCCTTCCTACATGTCAGCAGACTGACACTCCTACCCAACTTTGTGTCACCTGCTGACTTACTGAGGCCACATTTAATCCCTTTTATCCAGATAATGTTAAACAGAACCTGCCCTATTACTGAGCCCTGGGGAACAGCTCTTAGTGATCAGCTGCCAGCTGGACTTTACTCCATTGACCACTCTGGCCAACCAGCCAGTTTTTAATACAGTGAACAGCACACCTGTCCAAGCTGTGGGCTGCCAGTTTTCCCAGGAGAATGCCATGGGAAACTTATCAAAGGCTTTACTAAAGATCAATTAGACAGCATCCACCTCAGCCACTTGTCAGGACATCTGGTCATAAAAGGATATCAGACAGGACTTGTCTTTTCTAAACCTGTGCTGGCTGGGCATGATCCCTTGTTTGTTGTGTATATGCCGTACACGACATACGTGTGGATGCACCCAGGATGTTCCATACTGACCCTGGTACTGTGGTCGGGCTGACAGGCTTACTGTTTCGTGATTGTCCTTCCTGTCCTTCTTGTAGATGGGCATCATACTGGCCAACCTCTAGTCATGGGCTCCCTGAGTTAATCAGAACTGATGATAAGTGATGGAGAGTGGTTTGGTGACCTTTTCTGCCAGATTCATCAGTATTTTGGGGTGAATCCACCCAGCCCCATAGACTTCTAAGCCCACAAACATCTTCATTTTCCTTGTAGAAGCTAGAAGAACTGTGTACAATCATAGGTGTGCCTTTGAACCCAGAGCATCAAAGATCTTGATATAAATTAAAAATTGTTTGGGATATTAAGGATTTGTCTGTAAACATGGTATATGTCTGGTTTCAGCATGAGCATTGTGCTGTTGTGGCATTAAGTTCAGTACAGGGAATCTGCTGTGGTTAGTAAGGGGGAATCTGGATGAACACTTTTGTGCCAGAAACTGTAGAATTACTGATAGAACTATCTCAGTGTCAGCTCAGGGAATGGTGAGAGTGTGCTAATAAGTGCTGTGATAACCCTTCTCCTCACAGTGGAGGATATTCATAGCATAGGTCTATCAGTTTTTTAACGTGTGTGGTTTTAACATGTCAAAAACCTGACATCATGACATTACTGAATTGTATATACATGTAGTTGCATAGTTACTTGGTACAGACATCTGTACAGACATAAATAACTGTTCTTGTATTTTCACAAAGGGATACATGATTCACAGTGAAGTTACTTTGATACATTTCTCAAATTCTGTTTTCATACCATTTGGATATGTCATAATTTAAGAAAACAGCCTAAGGCATTTTTATAAACGTGAATGAGAAAATGTCTATGCAGTATTAAAGCAAATTTATTTTTTTATCATGCAGATGTAACTATTTTGTATGGATCTCCAGAGATAATTTGTCAGTATTTTTAAAGAGCTTAACCTTTTAGCATAGAATTAATATAAAAAAATTTAACCCAAAGACTGATTTTTCCAGTTGGCAATATTTGAAAGTGGGAGTTCATAATGGTAGTATTTCTTGCATTCCTGCTCCTTACAGCCTTTGTAGCATTGCTTGGTAGGTAATACGGGTGTTGCTAGCAGCCCTAGTACTTAGATGGCATAACTTCTACCATTTTAATAGATTCTTACATTCTTTTTTGGTTTTTTGATAAGTTGTCACATCTACAGTGTTTGCAGCAGTTCTTTAATTTGGTGTAAGTAAACCTTATAGGCTATAGTGTCTCTTGTAACATGAAATTCTCTTCAGCTTTGGCTGATATATAAACTTGAATTTTGGGATTTCCTTTTTCACTTGTGGAAAAACTGTCGCCAACTACCAAAATAATATTGGTATTATGTATCAAAAATGTGGAGTTAGGCAGACCTTTCAGCCAAAGTGAATGCTTGAGAGCTCTCCCAACTGCTGTATACTGGGAGGAGTGGGGCTGGATCCAAAAAAAACCCCAAGCTGTTCTGTTTGCAGGACTCAGCTTTATCCTACCTCTGACAAAACAGCAGAATGTCTGCAGAAGACATAAAACTTGGTTCTTATTCCTGGTAAATCTTGCCCCATGTCCAGTCATTTATTTCTGGCCTGCAGTTTCCCTTCTTTTCTTCCTCCTTCTCTGCCGTGCACCACATGGACACGAAGGTATCTTAATATTTCAACAAAGATAATGAGAGGTAGAGGAGAAAGTTCCACCTCTGGCAAATGGAACAACTCCCTCCAGTCTCTATTTGTTTGCCTGTTCCTTTAAAAGAGCACATGGGAACAAATACTGTGTTGGTTGTAAAGCATATGAAAATTAGGAAATTCTGGGTTCTACATTGCCTATGGTATCTTAATTACTGCTTCTTTGTGTGTTCATAGTGTGCTATAATTTTTAATAATGTTACAGTAACTTTTATTATTTAGTCCTCAGGCTAAACTTGGAAGAGTTAGAAGTGAGATGGTGCACATACACTATTGAATCTGCTGGGTTTAGATTACTGCTTCATTTTGCAACATTAAAATCTTTCGCTCAATCACTGTATGTAGACAAATGTGATGAAATCTAATCAATAAATATCTGGGAAAATTTTAGAAATATATATTATGTTAGATGCATTTTAGTTTGATTATTTGGGGAAATTATTGTTCAGGAATGCTAAAATTTATTTGATCAGAAAATACTGTTCATAACCAACAATATCTAATATAGTGTATATATGTTTTTACCATTGTTGTCTGTGCATGCAATGAAGACAAGACTATCTGGTTGTAAAATTCAGATATGCTAAGTGCTATGAACAAAAGAATTTAGATAATATAATAGAATTCCTTTTATGTGAAACCAATGTAACTCAAACTCATTAGGGTGATGACTACCCTTATATTTGCATCCTTTACTGTGTGCAAATTAGACTTATAATTACCACATGATAATAGTTATCAAATTTGCATGTTCATTTCATCAAAGATTGCAGACTTCTTCATAGCATAATGAATTTTTTCATTTTGTGTAATTCCCTCTGTGATTCATGCTATTTTTGCTATAAATTCTCCTGGCTAATCTGGTTCCCAGACCATATTCTGTTTGTTTAGTAGTTCTAAAGAGGCAAACTGAGAAGAGAAAAGCTTCTGTGAGTTACCTGTTCTTTCTTATGACTCAAGCTCCCCTGAGAATTTTTAATTGTAGCATTTTCCTTCTGCCTCTTCAGTTTGCTGAATGTTGGACTTCCATCTTACTCTGTGTGCAAAAGGGACTCCTTTAGCACATATTTAAAGAATATGACATGCTTCATTGCTTATACTCTCTTAAATGCTGCCAAATTGCTTTTTTGTTGTTCCATCCTTCTTTCCAGCAAAATATATATATATATTTTTAAAGCTAGTTTCTAAAGGGAGGGAGAGAAAGCCAAAGAAATTGTGAGCAAGGCAAGGTCATAAGAAGGGTTAAAGGAGCTGAGATTATTGTGGTGTTGGGTACTATGGAGGAGAATACAAAACAGTAGGAAACTGCAGTTAGAAATTCTCCCTATAATTAGAACACTTTGTTTTGCTATATTGCCACTGTAGAAATGTTTAAACTTGCCCTTAAAGGACTCTGTAACATACCAAAGGGCTAACTAATCAGGAAAACTAGGGTGCTGAAACTTTTTCTTGTGGTTAAAATAGAGTTGTAAGATTTCTCAGCAAATTTGTTAAGGCTAAAGTATATTTAATTGTTTCAAATGCGTTTGTTTTTTGAAGCTGTACCAATAAATAATGCACATAGGATACACTTATACTCTACTCTTTCCTGTACTCTTTTTGTAGCTATCAAGAAGCTATAAGTAATTACTCTTACAATCAACAGGTTTTTTTTTTCTTCTGTTGTTTCTCTGTAAATGAAAAACTATTTGATGTATATTTGTATTACAGCTTGAGTGAGAAAAAGCAGTTGTTGAAATCTTCACTTGCAAAATTGAATTATGTGGGTCTTACAAATGTTGATCTTTGAAATTCTCATGTACAGTCTATATGCTCAGAACTCATGGGGTCCTAAAAAGGGTTATGATGAATTCTTGTTTAAACTTTTGATTGACTGAATTGCTAACTAAATTATTAAATAACTTTTCTCTAAAAATACTACTTTTAAAAAGGCAACTGAAATGGAACGTAAGTAATAACATTTCTTTTTAGAAAAGCTATGTTACTTTTTGAAAAAACTGAACTTTTAACTAAACTTTCATTAGTTATATCTTCATCCTCCAAATATAGATTATTTCAATCTTCAATCAATTTATTTTGAGAATTCTAACTTCAACTTTTATTTTTCACCTGGAATGTTTTAATAAAAAAAATTTGTTGATGTCTTGAGCTTGTGTTCTAAGATTAGTCCTGATTAGTTGTTAATATATATATGTGGGTGTGAATTTAGGGCAGATTATTATGACAACAAGAAAATCCTCATAAGAACCACAACAATGGGCTGTTTTCCACTGTTTAGAGCTGAAGAGAATTGGAATGTTTCAGAACCAGCCATCATGTGAAAGACCAATAAACTTGTTCATCTGTATCTGTAAATAAGATGAATTTTTTAATTTGAGCAATGTCCTTTCAATTTTCACCCTAATTTCTTTAAATTAAGAGGTTAACCACATCAATTACTGTCAGGAAGGAACATAAATCAGCTGAATGTTTTTATATTTGTGTAGTTTTTAATTCTATTGGATATTTTTATTGTAGGACTAGAAGTATATATACCTAATCTTCCAAGAAGGCGGCAAATGTGCGCATTTCTGTATTTGAATCCATGGTATTGCGCTAATTTATAAAGGTTACGAAAGTTAACAACATGCACAATAATAACTGCTCAACTCAAGGCTTGAGACGTATGACTGTCTCTGGTTTTGAAGCACTGGTTTGGTTACATTATTGCTTAAGAATAAATATTATTTTAAAAAATATGTTTTTCTGATATTTCACTGTCTCTAAGAGATTCAAAATAAATCTTGCAAGCATCCTTAAATTAATATTTTTCACTTTTGTGAATACTTAGTATGTTGAGGGTGCTAAACAATTGACTGTTGAATGGCTTTTTCTTTTGATGTAACATTCTTAGAAGTTGAATCAGAAAAAATAATTAAATCTGAATTTTGTTACTTCTAATATCTCAGTGTAGCTATTTATTTTAGCTCTTCATGAGAAAGAATAAACTTCAGTTACTCTGTAGATGTAATTTCAACTTGCTGTTTTATAGCAATTCTCCAAATAGTCATCCAGACAAATTTGTTCTTGAAAGCTTCTTGAAGGCTAATTATATATTCTATATTGAGGTGCATGTTATGTCAATGAAAAAATTGCAAATCAGGACATAATTATGAAGTTTAGTAGATCTAGAAATGCACAAAGAAGAAAATCGAGCCTTTTTCCCCCTAAAGCAGTTACCCTTCTTAGTTTTGAGATTAGTTTAACTGGGGTGATCCTGGTAGAGATTAATGCAAACCTATGCAAGATTAATGCTGATTTCTACACATTTTTGTGTTTGGTAAGCTGCCATAAAATACACAATTCACTAAAACATTTCCTGTTAATTTGGTGTGGCATGACATGACTTATTCTCACATATAAAATGTCATTGTAATCATACGTTACTGGGATTTATTCTTCCCAATCCAGTCACAAGAGAAATATAACTGATTGGCACTTTTCCAACAATGAAGCCCTGGTCTTGAGTCAGTGTTAGCCTGTGATGATTGTATAACATTTCTCTTTCAAAACTCATGTTGTTTTGCATTGCCTCTTGAGCCTGGTACCAGCTGTTGGATTAGGCATTTAATCATCAAGAGGCTTTGCAATTCCAATAAATGGGTGTGAATTTTAGGTTCTTGTTCCCCAAGGAGAAACATGGAATCCACAGCTTAGTCACTAAGCTCCCTGTATAGCATCTTGAGGATAACTGCCTAAAAAAGATGAAGCTTCTATTCTGACTAGGTGCCTCTTGCATTAGGAAATGTGAAACATATGGTGTGGTACAGTATTACATCAACTTGTATTTGTCATCTTTGGCTTACGAGTGCAGGAAGGTACCCTCATTCAGTTGAATTGAAAAATTGATGGGTCTTTTTCAGAGAATAATCAGTTATCACTATTCTTTGAACTAATATAGTTGGCAGCTGCAGCACTGACACAGGAGCAAATCCCATCTATCCCCTATCTAATAAGCTAGTGTTTAGAACCTTTTGGCTAAGAAGTGCAACATCTAGGTTGGATTCTCCAGAAGAGTTTCAGGTTCACTTCTTGCAAGAGCCTCCATATGTACATATATATCCTTAATGTTTTCTACTGCTTTCATGTTAAATGGGAAAGTGACAACAATGAAAAGATTTCAGCTTTTACGTTTGGGAGGAGCTGTTTTAGCATGATAAATTGGCAGAAATGTAATCACTCTCTTCCATGAATGCAAATATATTTTTTTGATTATGTAGTGCATGAGAAGAGTTTAGCATAGCTAGATGGAAGGAAAAAGAGGAGAAGGAAACATTGCAGCAAGAATAAGGCTGTTGTGGCCATGCAGCATTGGACATGCTAGAACACATTTTGGGTAGAAGAGTGGTGACATCCTGAACTGGGTACAAACCAATTTACTTACTATATTACTTGACTGTCAAAGTAAGATTCTTTTATCTCATCTCAAAGCAGTGTTAACATTCATTTCCCCCTCAGTAAAATGCAAACTTATAATTGCTAGTTGAAAAAGGCCACATAGTTACAACAGGTTTACTATGGTATTTTCAGCCCTTAAGAGCAGTATTTTATCATTCTCACTTTGTTAGATACTTAACAGAAGTAAGAAAAAAAGTCAAAATATAATTTAAGTAGCGTGTACTTTTTTGGTTTTTAATTTGAAAAGACACTGATAAATAATTTTCACAGCACAATTACTTGTGAACACTTATCAATTATTAAAATAAATTATGATAGTGTTTTCTGTTGATTGCAAGTGGAAGTGTTGTTGAGAATATATACCATTTTAAAACTTGGTTGGAAGCTTGTCAGAAGAGTAAGCAGTGACTACTGCATTTCCCATGTCATTTATTTTTATGAATTTTAAGTACATATTTGAAAGTGGTTTAATAAACTTTTTGCAGTAGAAAGATGCAATGTGATGCTAAAAAAAATCATAATTTTTTTTAAAGTAACCCAAACAGCATACTCTTGTGTAAGGTAGATTTTAAATACTATTGCAGCTATATAAGCCAAGCAAAGAAGTCTGCAAAACAGAGTAGAAAGCAGATTCTCTAATAATTAGCTCTCAGTTTTCTGAGCACTATTTTTCCTTTCATCCACATTGTATTATAGAGCAGTATCATCAGCAGATGATGCCAGTAGTCTTCAAGCGATTATGATCAATCAAGTTAATAATACCGACCAAACAGTCTTTATACAGTGTGAGTAGATTTATCAAACACTATCATTTTGTTTAAAAAACATTATCATTAGGCTTGGAGTAATCAGCATAGCAAAGAAATTAATGAGTATGTAAGGTGAGGTAAGTGTTTGTTTTTGTTTTGCAGTTACCACTAACACTGAGAAATTAATTATTTCTTCTGAATTTTGCTGTTTGTCCTAGAGACTGTAGAAAAATCAAATGTATTTTAATTTATATTATTTTCCCAAAACTTAAATGCCCTTGATGAATAACCATATATGTGACAGCAAAGGATACCTCTGCTTTCCATCTGTTACAAAGATCATAGAGGCAGTACATGATAGGACTCTAAGATGTTTCCTGAGGGATCAAGAAATCTGTACATTTCTAAAGATGACCTGTCACCTTGAAAAGCCGCCATGAAGGAGAGCTGCAAATGCAAGACCGCTATCAGGTCGACCTGTCGTGGTGCTGACAGGTCTCTGATAGAAAACCCAATTTACAGTTTAAGAAGTACATCCATTATCCTTCTGATTTTAAAATATAGCATACATCAGCAAAATGATAAAAGAAAGTGCTTAAGAATTATGAAAGTCAAGGACTGTTTCATATCGGAAAGTCACAGCCTTTTTTGCATATTACTGATTAAAATTACAGTGAATTTTGATATTCATCTGTGTCTTTATTTCTTTCAGAAAGTTAAGAGTTAGCATTAGTTGAACTTCAGTCATTGTAATTCTACTTGTATTATGTTGTTTGGATTAGCCAGATGTTCTGTTACATTACCCTTTATAGGAGTTAGAGATTTTTGGAAATGTGGATAATTTTAGACAGTGATGTGTCAATTTTTGGGAAAAAGTACTGTCTTTTTGATCCTAATGAAGAGAAACATAACAACAAGCCATATTTTTCCTACCATTAGGTTTAAGCTTCATCTCCATTTGTAATTTGGAATGGAATAAAAATTTCAAGTTTTCTGTGTAAAGTGGGTCTGTAATGTTTTCTACTTAAGAAAGTTTCAGTTCTTGAAAATGGAAAGTTTAAGGCGTTACTGGATGGTCACTAAAAAGAAGTGTATTAATTTTTTTACTGGATTACTGTAATGGACTTCAATGTTAAGTTGGATGATCTAAACAAAACACCAATTATTTTGCTGTAATATCTGCCAAGACTGATGGAGAAATAAGATTATAGATTCCTAGTACCAAAGCAGCTTTTACTCTTTACAACAGTTTCCAATGTTGTCTTATGAAATTTTAAAATAGCTGTTTTAACATTGCCTCTATTTGATCATACCTTTTTCTTTTATTGCTAGGGAAAGGGTTGCTTACTACATAACTCTTAATTCCACAGAAATACTGGGCATAAGATTGCCTAAGTACCTTTTTAAAACTTAGGATTTCCTTGGGAATAAATATTCTATTAGTTTCATATTTTTCATGTGCTTTTGGTATTTCAAGCATTTGTCCAGTCTGTTCGTAAAGTATTTGCATCACTTTAAACCAGTGGGCCTGTAAATTCCAGAAGGGCTCTAAAATCTTGTCTGCATTCTTGGTTTAGTTTATCTTCTACTGGTAATCTTTTTAAAATCATGAATCTGTGCTCTGATCAGTGAACTGTATTGTTTTTGTCTTGAGATTCTGTGTAAGATAAGAGACAGCAATCCAATTTTTAAAGTTGAAATAAGTTTCATTGATATTTCTAACGTCTCAGATAATCTTCCTATGAGGTAATTGAAGATACCAGCCAACTGGCTCAAAATTTATGTTCATTTAACATGTGTTTGCTGTTATGATTTGTATTTTCACTTAGCATTTTCCTGTTCCTTGAAGACAGTGAAATATTATCTGATTTGTTTTATGTGTCAACAAAATTAAGGATGTTTATAATTTTAAAAAACTGAGAAAAACCACTCTTTAGCCATGTAATCTAAATCATATTTTAGGCACATAGTCTGATTCTTTACCTCATGATACATATAACTGCATCAGTTTTAATAAGGACACTATAAAATTGTCATAGGCTTCTGTCCAATGTGCATATCTTGAGGTTAATTACTTTCTAGGAACAGCTGCTCTAAAAAAGTAAAAGGAGCCTTGTACAGCACCTGAATTTTGCTAACAGGAGGCAGCCCCATGTAGTTAGCCATTTTTGGAAGGAATTATTGTGGTGGTGAAAAGGTCATCTACCACAGATAGCCTTTAACTTGAATTTTACTAAGAGTTACAAGGAAATAGACATTCTTTTGAGGTAGGTTTTTTGTTGGTTGTTTTTTGCTTTTTTAGTGTTTTTTGGGGTTTTTTTTGTGAAGGTTAAATATTATATAGGTATAAAGGTATAAGGAATTATACCTTTTTCAGAATTAATGTAAAAAAACTATTCAAAAAAGTTGAATTGGAAGCATTTTTAATTTCATGGAAATTTTGAAAAATCTGTTTTATTCTAATAATTGTTTGAGAGGAAAAACACTTTGAGTGAGTACAAAATTCTTATGGATTTTAGATTCAAAAGATTTAAATACTAAAAAGAAACATTTACTTTGAAATTGCTAAAACTAACTCTTCCTGTAGAGCAAATTTTGTAATTTTCAGTAAGATATAGGCCATTCCTGGTGATAAAGTTGCTTAGTTTTGTGGTTTCTCAAGGCTTCCTTACATGGCTTGTTTGAACTATTGCAAATGTTCCAGAAAATGTATTTTTTTACTGCTCAGTGCAAGGTTATACAGTCTGCAAGAAGGAAATGCAGGCCAAATGTGCTGAGTAGAGTCTATGTGTTGTGAAGCAGGGATTAAAAAATTATCTATCATGAAAGTGGTAACACCAATGGTAAGCAGCAATGAGCTCTGGTCATGTCTATAATGGACAAACAAGGCCTGTAGAGACTGTAAAGTATTTTGTTCATATGCAACATCAGCAGCTGGGAAAAGGTCATGACGATAACTTCTTGCATTACATGTAAATCCATTGTACTGCAAGACATTTAAAGGGAGTATTTACCTGGTGTTGTTTGCATTTTAGATTTTTCTGAATTATATTTACTCTAGAAAAATTACTAATATGTGAATGCTCCCCTCCTAGGTGTGTTTCCATATGGATTTAAGGTGAAAGAACTTAAAGGAAAAAATGTTCTAGACTAATTAGTGCATAATGAAATATTTTGGAAAATTTCCAGCTCTAGATGGGTGTTAATGATGTACCCTGCAGACTTGGTCCAGAGCCCATTGGATTTAATTCCCCTTGCTTCAATGAAATTTCTCTCAAAACTACTGAGCCAGCTTTTAATATTTACTGGAGTAGATAGAGTTCAGGCAATTAGCAATTTTGAAAAGGATTTAATGGGGCATTCAGGTGATTTATCGAGCTCTCTAAGGTGTTGCACAGATTGAGTTCCTTTGTAGTTATCTTGTTCCAGAGTGGAGGGAGACATCCCTGTCATTAATGTGTGTGTGCCCTGCAGGAAACATTTCCACCAGCTTCCAAAAGCAGCAGTAAATCCTCCTTTCTGCAGGTATGGTTCCATGAGCACATGAGATTTGCTGCTGTGTAGAAATCTTTACTGCTTATCATTATTTTTCTCCCCTGGTCTTAATTTTGCGGCCTCTATTCTTGTGCCAGCTCTCCTGTTCATCTGACATTAGAGTAAGGTGATTTGGCTTTCTAAGTCAGTAAGAAACTATTAATTTATTTTTCCTAGGTTAGTTTTTTACTAAATTATTCAGATGAATCAGTTCAGGGAACACTCACAGGCACATCACCCAGTAAAAGTCATATGTTGGGAATGGATGTCAGGCAGTGGGTAGGAGAAGCAAACTACCTTTAAGCAGTGGTGAGATGTTAGACCAGCTCATTGCATAGGAATGTTGTGATAGCAAAGCCACTATTGGAGCTTGAACTTGTCAGTGCTCCCTCAAAAATACACTGGCAGGCAGGATTTCCTACTTCAGGCAATGGAGCTAAGGCTCCAAAGTGTAGGCTTTTCTATAATCTGTAATCTAAGAATTAAAAAAAAAGGCCTGTTAGGATAAGTTCTTCATTAAACTCATTATAACTAGAATGAGTTTTTTATTCTTTAAAGGATTCTTGATTATTTTTTCCTTCTTTGAGATATATTCAGTTTTTACTTGATGTTCTATTCAGGTGTATTGGGCAAAAATGCTCAGGCTGTGTGTGTATGCACTCCCTTTTTTTTTTCTCATGAAGATCTACATTCATCCTATGTTCCTTTGTGATATAGTTTACAATATAATTTATGCTGCACAGAATATCTCTGTATTATTTATTCTCTGTTGTTTTAATGATACAGTTAAATACTCACTTTATTTTTTCCATTCCAAATGCACTAGGGTATGTAGACAGTGTGTTGGACATAATGCAGTATTTTCAGTGTCATTAACTAAAAGCAGAAAATTATTACTCTGATAAGCATTTAATTTATTTTGTATCTCTTCCCTGTATTTATTGCTTCATGGATAATAACATTTTCACTTTTTTGTTAGGAAATAATCTATTTCTCAGAAGGTTAACATTCTCAGTATTTTTTCTTAGATTGATACCAGATTATTTAAGGCTTGTATTTTCCTTAGAAATAGCTTTTTTTCAGAAGAATGTTTATCTATTTTTTTGTTAGTTTTTACTTTTATCTTCCAGTCATGATTGGATTTTTTGGGAATAACCCCAGGTTAGATAGTCTTTCTTTCTAGCATAATGTTACTGTTCTTTTTCTGAGTTGTTTTCAAAAAATTACTGTGAATCTTTCTAGTTCTTGTACTTTTCCCATAAAACTGTAATTTATTGTTCATTAATTAAAATGTCTTAAAGCTGTTTTACTAAACAGGTTTATATTGCAATGCTATTTCAATATTCCGTGTTCCTTTCTTGCTTTGGCTACAGCAAGCCCCATGGAACTAATGAATCAATGAAGATGTAGGAGGGGAAGACAAGGCATGGATCAATCATACTACAATTCTTCAGTCTTGAGTGTTTATCAGCACACCATGTTTCAGGCAGTTTCAGTCATATTGTGTCAATAATAATTACTGCAGCATTGCTGATTCCAGAACAATCATTGCTTTTCCAGTGTTAGGGGAAGTTTTTCTTCAAATTTGAGCACTGGAATTTTCTTCCATTAGGAATTGGTCACAGCACCAAGCGTGACAGTTCAAGAAATGTTTGGACAATACTCTCAGGCATATGGTGTGATTCTTGGGAATTGTCCTGGCTAAGAGTTGGACTTGGTGATCCTTGTGGGTCCCTTCCAACTCACTGTATTCTGTCATTCTCTAAAATTAATTGCAGCTCTATACTGTATTTGCATTAGAACAAAGATTTGTGGTCACATATTTGATTTTCACAATGATTTGTTTCTCAGAATCAAATGTTCTGTACAGTCATGTTCCTGAGTTGATTCCTTAGCTTGCGATAATGCTAAGGTGCTAAACAGCATAAAATTTTACTAATACTTCCCTTCTGGATCAGTTTGTTCCTCTAAGTGAAAATAAAGCAGGCCAAGAAAGGGTAACTTCTTTGTTTTCTGAGATTACCTTATCTATGTGACTTTCAAATCCTTGAAAAATGTGCGTTACTGTATTATTCTTAATGGTGTAGTTGCAAATTCATAGCACATTATCACTAGAGGCTATAGTAAAAGTACAGGATCTGCTGATGGTATTGTACAACTCAATTTCAAAATGAGAAGTTCAAGCTTATTTTATCTGTACCTTTAAAAATCTGAAATGCATTTTATGCACATGATAGAAATATTTGAAGATAATTATTTCACTGAAACAAAAGCTTGGAGGAATATTCTGGCAGAATATTCTGAGAAAGCTACAGAAATGGTATGGATATATTTATCACATCATGATAGTTGCTAACATTTAATTTTCATTTAGTCTTTGTGCCTATGTGAGAATATTTTACTCTGATTCCATTTTTCTGCAGTTTCAATATGCCTAATCCAGTTCATAGGTTGATGTGATAGATAATGACCCTTTTCTTACAGGGTTAAAAGAGAAAATGCATGAGAAAAAAAGATGCAAATACATCACTAGAGTTATTGAGGGGTAATTTCTCTTCGAAAAACTTTTAAGCAAATTGAAATAACTTTTGGTCTTTATTTGACCAAAAGTTATTATGTCACTGAGCTATAGTTGCTGTTAAGATTTTAGATTTCAACACTTTGAATAGTTTTGAAAATAAGTTTTATCTTTATCTGTCATCTAGCTCTGTCACTGCTCTAATTTTTTCCTGAATTCACTGTGCAATTACTCAATATGATCTTGATTTTCACAGAACCTATAGCTTTATGAGTATATTCTCTCTTTTCTTATCATCTATTGAAACTGGCAAATTCACTAAAAAATTGTGCACAGATCCATATTTTTTAGCGTTTGCTTTTTACAACTCCTTTGGCTAATTTCACCTTTTTGGCCTTTTTCGTTTTATTACTCAAAAATAGATGTACACTTTGAAATTTATTCCATATTGTTTCAGTAGTAGGTCCTGTTCGTCAAGGTTCTAAAGAAAACTGACAACTGAATGTTTGGAGTTTTTTATGTAGGTACTCTTGATTTTAATAATCTGGTTGCCTGCTTACGATCCTTGGGATGACACTTGTTCTGCAACCCAGCTCAGGGATGCAGGGAGAGGGTTTGTGGAATTTTTTTTTTTGGATCTCAGTAGGAAAGGCCTGACAACAAAGGACATGCTAAAATATTTTTAATAGGACAGAATAAAAAGATGAATACAGATAGAAAATAAATTTTATGTCCTTTTAGATGCTTGGAAACCCTGCTTTTCTTCAGCATTGAACTGGCATCGAAGTGGATTTTCCACTGGCACCTCATTAGGTTTTAAAAAAATGTTTTTTATGATGTACATGCATTTTTCTGTTTATTTTTTGAGGTATTAGGAATTCATGTTTCTAAAGAAGACATATCTAAAGATTTTAATACATGGCATCTGATATCTGATTTGTGCCAATATCAGCTGTGATTAGGTTGATAATCTCTTATAGCCTCTTTAATCCTTTCTAAAACTCTTGATTATTGCAAACTCCAGTGTCTGACATCAATGTTTTTATTATGCCAGTTGCAATCTGTCTTAATTTTGGAAATTAATTTTTTCTGATTGCATGCTCTGCCTGTGCATCTTTGCAGTTTTTGTGGCAACACAGTACACTCCTAAGCATATTTTGTTGAGATTTTTTGAAGCTGTGATTTTTACCAATGACCATATGATTAATTTCCTTCTTTTATTACTAGCTGGAAGTATTTTGATTGATAAATATAAAGCAAAAGGTAGCTGATTACATAAACCTGAAATTTTAGAGCCTCATTTTTTTCAGGAATAAAGGAAATAATTCATAGCAAGGAATTTGTGCAATGAGTTTAAATGAGTTTAACTTCTGTTGTTTCAAAATTTTCATGAGACTATCTGAATTCCCTCACTCTTATCTATTGTATTGATCAGTTGTGTAAATATTTTCAGCAATTTGGCAAGTTGTTTTTTTTTTAATGTGGGCATTTGGTTTATAATAAAAGTTTTTCAATTAGGCAGACCTTGTAAGTATTCTCTTCAATCCATCAGAGTTAACCATCTATTGGAAGACCATCTTTTCCTTTGAAAAAGAAAGTATAATTGAGAGCAGAATCACTACTCAAGACTTTGAAGACTAACTTTTAACTATGGCTATTTCGTGATGGAAAATAAAACATGAGATTGCAAGTACTTGGGCACATAAAATGCACAATGTAATGTATGGTCAGCTGGAGATTTTCTTTGTTTCCAGTAATCTCATAAATTCACCAAGAGAGCTCTTATTAGATGGATGGGTACCAAATAATTTTTCATTGCATTACAGTTTTTTCACAGAAAGAAAATGTCCCAGAAATGTAGATGTCCATACACCACCTTATTGGAAACCATTTCCATTTAAATTTGTAGAGAATTCAATAGGGGAAAAAAGATAGAAAAACTGAGCTAAATGTTTGTAGCCGTAAAATTATAAACTATCAGCAGATTAAAGGAGAAAAGGAGTCTTAGGGGACGCCTTATCACTCTCTACAGCTACCTGAAAAGAGGGTGTAGTCAGGTCAGTCTCTTCTCCCAAGTAAAAAGCTGTAGGACAAGGGGAAACACCCTCAAATTGCAACAGAGGAGGTTTGTGTTGGATATGAGGAGGATTTTCTTCACCAAAAAGGCTGTGAAGGCCTGGAACAGGCTACCCAGGGAAGTGGTTGAATCCACGTACCTGGAAAGTAATATTGAAAAGACATGAAGATGTGGCACTTAGTGACATTATTTAATGGTAGACTTGGAAGTGCTGGGTTAAGGATTGGACTCAATGACCTTAAGGATCTTTTCCTACCTCAATGATTTTGTGATTCTATTCTATGATTAGCTGCAGTACTTTATTCTGATTTTCATCAGTGTTGTTCTCAGTTGACAGCTGAATTGTCCAATAGTATATTGCTCAAAATTAATTTCTTCTTAAATGGTCAATAAATCTGATAAATAAGTAATGGTTAGTGCTCACCTGTCTTTCACATTTTTACTTCACAATTACTCAACCATCTTTTCTTTCTGAGGTGTAATTGATATATCAAATAAGAGGCAGGGTTTTACCTCAATTTCTGTTTATTTTTGGGGTTGCTGTTTTTGTTACAGAGCTAAAGGAGAGCTTCTGTTTTGGTTTTGTTGGCTATATAAATTAGACAAATAAATGCTATTCACCCTATCTGCCAATTTTAGTGCTTGATTCTACTATATGTTGATTTCATTTGTCAAGGAAAATGGAGCTAATTAAAAAAATTGTAGGTTAGAAACAAAGTTTTTTACTACAAATCCTAAGTTTCTTTGCAATGATTATTAATGCATAGTATTCTATTCCAACAGTCTGTTGATCCTCAGTTCTGCAGAGAACTCATGCTTGTGCTTATCTTGTGGTAAGCTGAGCTCAAGAAGAAAAGATGGATGAAGTCTAATGTCTTAATAGTTTCCAGCTGTCATTCTACTGGGGTTTCAACTGTGTTTTTTACTGTTTACTGGAAAGACATTTCTTCTACCCAAAAAGGTGGAGATAACTATGAAAACTAAAATTTTGTTATGTAGAGAATCATGCTCCAGTTTCCAGTTGTCTCTCAGTATCCATGTTAGCTTACTGAAAAGTGGTTCCTCTTGACAGAACAAAATGGCAAATGTAGCCTTATGGTAGTAAACTATACAATGTTGTTCAGAATAGCCAGATGCCTTAGAGTCTTTATCCTAGTGTCCGTATTAATATCTAGCACCAAGATGGACAGTTAAAGATTTCTCTAAATGACCACCAGCAAAATTGCTGTGTATTTTGGATAAAGTCATAAAGATTCTAAACTGACGAGGAACATTACATGTATTAGAACTTTGTTTACAATGCTTCTTCAAACAAACCTCTGTTTCTCCATATTGGAAAAGCGTTTTTCATAGTCATTAAGGCTTTTTGGATTTTTTTTTTAGTTGTATGTGGAAAAATGGTATGGTGAGATCAAAAGAAAAAGAGAATTTAAAAACTTCCATGTCCCAGAGGCATACTTCTTGTTCGTGTTCATGGAAGAGCTGCTTTCTGACAAGATCCTATGGTTTTTTTTGATTGATTCTCTTGCCACTTATGTGGAGTAAAATTATTCATATTTCTATTCTGGCACTTAAAAAGCTACCTTCTTTTCCCTTAATTCCATTTTACAGCTAGATTGTTAACTGTGTTTCATCTGTCTTTTCCATCTTACCTCAAGAGTCTACTAGGTCCCAATAGAATTATACTTTGTGATACTGAAAATGGAAGCTTTTTCTGGAATTTTGGTTTTTTCCGAACTACCAGACGATCTATCTAAAAATATTTTTCTTTATGATTAAAATAGAACTATTTTGAAAGTATGATTTCTAGGTCCTGAAGTTCAAACTGGGAGTTTGAAAGTTAATGCTCTTCTCTAAGAGATGTTGGTCTGAGAGGCTGCAAGGATATACAGAATTAAAATAGACTTCACACCGGTGTTAGGAGATGAAGCCCTGAACAAATAATTGAAGCAATTGATAGTCCAGATGTCTGAGAAAGAGGCTGAACTTTCTGGTGAAATGTAAATTTGAATAATAAAGTACATAAAGGTCTTTCAAAAAGCTTAATAAACAAGGACTGTGTCTAGTAGCTTGGTAAATAAATGCTGTTGCATCCGAATTACAGCCTAGGTCACCTGCATTCTCAATCACTTGCTGCACTGAGCTTTAATAGCAAAGCTTCCAGGGCAAAGTTACCAGACTAAGCAGCCTATGCAATTTCTGAGCTACAGAAGAACACTGTGTGTGAAACCAAGCATTTGTGATTCATTTAATTAAAACCATAGCAGTCTGTTAAAAAAAAAAAAAAAGTCTAGATAAGATATTTAGGGTCATATTATCCAATTATTGGTGCTTATGCCCAGTAGTGAAACTACTGAAGTTTATGCACACAAGCTTTCTAGTATCTGTGCCTTAAGCTGGTGTGTTCACCCTTCTAATGCATGTCTGAGTTCTGAAGTCAGTGGGGCTGTTCCTCCTTGAAAGAAAGAGTTACACAATGATCATCATCCCATATTTTTTGATAGGTGGAATGTGATATTTTGCTGTTCATCTTTACCCTATAACCAGGGGGTTCCCCTTGGTTATGTTTTCCATCACATTTGTATGTTGGCTAACACAGTGGACTTTTTCTTCATTTCCACATTATATCCAAAATTACTATAAATTTTGTGGTTTGCATATGTTGTATATGTGTTCTTGTGTGGTTGGGGGGGGTGTTTAAATCTATCAATATACAAGCTTTTTTGTTCTTTATTGTCCTTGCAAAGTGGTGATCATGATTCTGTAATTATAGTGTAATTTTAATGGAGACTATATTAAGCATACAAAGAACATGATTCCCTGAAACTCTGCCTAGTTTCCAGGAAGTTTCCTGAAACTCAAATATTTTTTTTGTGTTGCATTGTACTGTGTAATTGTAGTAGTTTGTTTCTCGTGGCACTAGGTTTTCTGATGCACTCTGGTCTTCCTTAAGGAGCTGGGAGTCAATAAATAAAAAATGCTCAGTGAGTTTCCTATTGCTAATTACCCACATTTTTAAACAACCTATTTATCACTCTAGTCTATAATGTATACTTTTCAACTCTTAATGTGCATAGTTGTGAGTTTTGGAGTTTTTAAAATAATTGCTTTTGACTAAAGTATGGAGACATTAATATTTCACTTCAATGTACCTGTGCAATATTGATACAATTTTGCATTTGGGAGTTGTATTAATAGTTTTATTATTAATGCCTTTTCCTACATGCTACTTAGAGCAGTTACATCATAGTTCTATCTTAATTTGGGTTTTTTTATTTCTTTGATAAATTTCAGAAATACATTTCTCAATAACTAGTGTCCTGTTTTCATACCCTGGAAGTCAAGACACTCATGTGTTATAAAAATTGTAGATTTTTGTAGTCATAGCACTGAAATTTATGTTTTTGGGAAATGGTTCCAACTAAAACAATGTTTTCAAAGGTTTTAGAACCACATAAAAGGAATAAGATATAAATAAATCAATTAGGTTCAAGGACGCTGCTCTATCTTCATTCCAGTCCCTGCTCAGAATACTATATATACCATATAAAACATCATCAGATTATGCTACGAAAAAGCGCCCCAGTATGTTGAAGTCCCATAGATAAGGCATTCTCTTTTTTTCTGCCATACCACTTGTTGTGTAAGGAGTCTGTACACAGTAAATTAGTGATGTCAGTTTAAACTGAATTGAGTATAAATATGTCGGTTACAAGAAAATGGGATTAATTAGACATAATTTGACTGAGAAATGGCATAATGTCTAAAATAATCCCTTATTCTGCACATTATGCATCCTTTTCAGTTTCTTCTATGTAAAAATGATCCTTGCTAATTTTTTAGAGTCTTCAAATCACTGAGAAATGAAAATTTTTGTTTTGTGTTCACTGTCTAGATAGTTAGGACAAAGTCTATTTTGCTAATACTGTATGCTGAAGATGCCCTGTTTCTGCTTATTGGCTTTGACCAAAGAGAATATTCATGCTTCCTGCTAAACTCTAAACTGGGGTGGGTTGGAATTTTGCTCCTGCTAGCACCCTAGCAATCATCTTTGGAGTTGATGAGGAGTATAGGAAGAGGAAATAATCATGATGAAGAAAATATGTCGTTGGTCATATTTGCTGGCAGGTGAAGAAAAAACATCTCACCCTACTGTGGGGATGCTTTGAGTGTAAAGAATGAAATGAGCTCTCAAACTTTTTAAAAACCATGTTTTGACGAGCTAGATAGAATATGCCTTCCTATGTAAAAAAAATGTCCCTGAGAATGTTCCTGTGAACCGTAGAATAACTTAGGTCAATCTTCTGTTATTTCAAGTCTAAGTGGAATAAAAGATGTATGCAATAATGAAAAAAAAAGATGCTTAGCTCAATCTCTAATCACATAAATGTATAGGACAGGAAAGCCAACGTGAAAGCTGCTGAAGTGACATTTTAAGGTCTAATTATCTTATGTGAAAAGAAACTGAGGAAATGACAACTGAAGCAGTTGGACAGCCTATGGCAGTGAATGATCACAATGCTTAAAGGAATCCGTGTCTCAGATTCCTTTCCAAAATGGCAAAAAAAATTAATAAAGCCCCAAAACCCATGTCAGTACTCTCCACTCTAAACAGCTTACTGAAAAGAGAGAGCTTTGTAATATTTTAAGGAATTTTTGGTAGCATGAGAGAAAAAATGGACCACAAAAACAATAGTAAGATTTTAAAAAACAGAGCAGGCTTTGACATTTAACAAGAAGAGTTGATCTAGCTGTACTTCACTACACACCCGAGACATCATGATGTCCAAACACTTATTATCAACTCCTTCCCAAATAGTCTATTAAAGAATCATGGTAAAATTCACAGTACATTACTTTCAGATATTTCCAAAGAAAGCAGTTTCAGGGAAGAAAAAGAGGAGGCAGGGCTTCAAAAAAGGTCTTAAGGGAAAAAAAAAATTAAATAAAGTTGAAGCTATTTCTTAAGTCATAGTGTACATAAATGAAACAATTCTAAAAGAAAAGCAGAGGACATGACACTAGATAAATTTAAAACTTGTCACTGATGATTAACAAATATCAATGTATGATTTCCAAACTAAAAAGTGCTAAGAAGTATGAAGATGATAACTTTATGTAAGGAAATTTTTTTAACATTAACAGAAGAGTCCCCCGTATCTTCCAGACCTCAACAAAACCACAGAATTTTTACTGCCCTAAATCTGGTGCAGATTGATTTAACCTACAGTAACCATGCTGCATGGACTAAAGATGCTGCATATGAGCTTTAGTATGAGGAACAGCTATATTCAATAAATAGAAATGGTAATAGGATCCTACAGAGTAAAAAGTTAAAAACTTTTGGATTTTTTTTAATATTTCATATGTTCTGGTCAAGATTAATATATTTCCATGCAGATTTAGAAGGCTTCAGTAACAGTATAACTTCCAGCTGTTCTGAAATTATTAACATCAATATAATAAATTTTTATCACTACTATTAGGCATGAAAAATTAGATTTCAAGTAAAAGGATTTCAAACAGTCTAGGTAGTTATGGAGATTAAAGCAAAATATTTGGGGAATATCAGTTACTACAGAAAGTGATTAATCCTGCATTTGCCAATAAGAAAACATTTAAAAAACCAAAACTATGAAAGTAAGAGCAATGTGACTTGTTGAAGATACATTTATCCCTTCACAGTCACAGCCCAACTACTGTCAGCAGCTGTGAAGAAATATTCTGTGAGAGATCCTTTTCACTTGCATCCTACATATTTGACTTCTGATATGAGACAAAATTGACTCTTTAAACAAGGAAAATTTTATCTCTTCTCGGGAGATGTTTTTTACCTATATGCCAAGCAGACAAGCAGAGATTGTTAGAAAATTTTCAACTGCATACAATATGAATTAAAAACTATTTGTTTCCTACTAACGTTCCTCTTGTGAGGGAATGATTTGAACTTAAAGAAATCAATTGATCAATTGTTCCTGAAAAAAGGACATATATCTTTCAGGTTAATAAATACCTTTATGAGCAACAGTAGTAGTGAAAGTAAAAAGCTACCATACAGTAAAATAGCTATCAGAAAAAATTTAGAAGGCTTCCAGGTTTAGTACAGTTGATGCACTGGAAACTTTGTGAAACAGAGCCAAACTATACTCATCTGAACTGGAAGGAAAGAAATATATTAGTAGAGAAATATATTAGCAGTTGTCCCTCTTCTTCTTTTGCATCAAAGGAAATTGCTTGGCAAGCATCAAGAGAGAAATCTAAATTATATGAAATAGTTACATTATATTCCGGTAGAGAATAAGAGGTGAAGGATCTTCCTAGTATAAGTGCTGTAGAGCAGTTTGTAAAATAGGCACATCTGTCTTATTGAAACAGCTTATCTCTTCCCCAATCAAAAATAACATTTCTTGAGGTGGTGCAATAGAATAATTCTGCATGCGGTTTATGACTTACTTTCCATAGTGTCTCAAGGCAATAACAAAATACAGTATCTTTGTACAAAATCACGTCTAATTTTTCTTTCAAGTTGTAGTGCTTTGGAAGCATTTGTAATATTTGCTGACCTATCAGTAGTTTCATTTGTGGGTCGTGAAACTGATTTTTCTCAATTTGACTTTTGAAGCTATGAGATGGGCTTTGATCTGTTGTCCAGATTTGTGGAATAGCCCCAGAAGCAGCTTTTAAGCATTAGATGTGGCACCATTTAAAGTAGATCAAGAGTGGCATATTTGAAGAAATATCTCCCTATTTCTTTTTGGATATAAAAAGCTTTTATCTGATACATGTTGAGGGATCATGTTCTTTTGATATTGAATGCTTGTGATATTGATATTAAATAAAAAGAATTAATGTGAAACTCAGCAGTACCTACTGGGACATCTTAACTGTGCCTCTCCTGTCAGTTGAAGTTTCTCATTCAATTTTTGGTATGACTGCATAACAAAATGAAAACATGATTGCAGAATGTATTAACTGCCTAAGTCAGTTTAGTCAAATTAAGATCAGTAAATTAAGAAGAGCGGGACAGTCTTTGTTGGTTATTACCAGTCAGACACTCTTGGGGTTGCCTAGATGAGGTTCTGATTGTTAACACTTGCTAAGACTTGTGTTTCCAAATCTTTAGTACTACTACTGGGTTTATTCAAAACTCTGTGGATGTTGCCAAAAACTATTATCATCCTATTGTTCCATTGTGTAGGTAACTGCCAAAATCTTTATGTTTTCTCATGGGTTGTTGATGAGATTGTTTTGATGGTGGGATTGTCTGTGTTACAAGTGTAGAAGCATGTAAGGTACTTTTGTGTGGCCTGACACCAAAAGCACAAACTGGTTCACAGCTTTTGGCAGTGTTGTGTCAATGCCCGTCCAGTCAAGATAAGAGCATTATCACACTATGAGGATGAGGACCCTGCAGTTGACAGTTTCAGAAAAGTTTTGTGTGTCAATATGGCCCTGAATACTGTTAGGTATATTATTTGATCTTTAGTTTCGAATACACCTGCTAGCTTGAGTATTTCTTTGTTGCACAGTTTGACTTATTTCATATATATTGCATTTTGCTTGAGGTTGCCATTAGGATTTGGCCACAGCTTCTGGCATCAGTGTGCAAGGAAATGAATGCTGATCTTCCCCATGGCGAAATTAGTGGCTTGCCAGTTGAACTATGCTGCATTAGCAAAGTTTAACACCAGTACAAGAGGAGGATGAGGCAGAGTCTGTCAGTGGTTACACAAACATTTCCTTAATGCCATCGCCTTTACATCTCCAGATGACATCTCTCTTCTGTCCAGAGACAGAAGACATTAGTAAATTCTATTCTGTGGATACAGTGCAATTTTGTACGCATACATTTTTTAGTTTTGAATACAAAGAATGAGAATTTGTGATTTTATTTCTGAAAATTTCATTCTTTAAGGTGATAATATGGCATTATATTTCCAAGGAAAACTGCCTTTTTAGGTAAGACAGTTGAGTGGTCATATAACTTTTGATCCCTGTAGCTTCAAAAATAAATTTAGTGAAATATTTTTGTGTGGACAAAGCATAAAAGGCTAGGGTTAAATTCCAATTTTCCTGTAAGAATCTTGGCAGACAAAAATTGGAAATATTTCTTTCTTCTAAATGCGTTCATCTGGGTTAAGAAAGAAAAATCTCTATTAAATTTGATTATGCCACTTTTTCTTTATATATATAATACCTGAATTGTTATATAAGAACAGTGGTATCTCAGTCCAGGTTTTGTTTGGCTTAAACTGCTTATGAAATTAGTGTTAGTTTTCACAAAAATGGCCAGTTGTCCTAGACAGACAGGTTTAGGTCCCTGAGCGTGCATAGAGTTTGACATTCAGAAAATGAACAAAATTAAGTCTTCAAATATTAATCAGTGTTTAAACCTGGCTTCAAAAGTTTTTTCTTAGTCATTTTCCTAATGTGCCATCACTAAAAAGTTTAAGAATGCAACCTGGTAAAATGGCTTTCAATGCCCATGAATCAATGAAAGAAATATGGTCTTTCTCTCTTTTCTGCTTAATGGCTTGCATCTTTTATCTTGTCACATAGTTCAATGGCATAGAATTACAATAAATTAGTTTTGCAATTATCAAACTCTTCAACTTCTCTTTGGCATTTAACGAACCTCAAAATCTGTTTATTGCTTCATATACTTTGCCATCATGAATATTAGCCTTTAATTAACTGGAACTCTAATCTTAATCTTTCTCACTGTATTGCAATGAAACATTTTTATTAGCTTGAAGAAGATAGTATTTGTGACTATTTTTCCAATAAACCCAATACTTTCAGAATAACCTTTTTATCAGTAATTATAACAATATAAAATGTAAGAAGGCAAAACTCATTATACCAAAGAAAAGCGTGGTCTGATTGCTTTTTGTGTATTTCACTTAGCAACATAAAATCACTGAGAAGCCTCAGCTGAGAGAGACCTCTAGAGATTGTGTGGTCCAGGCTTAGATGAGGTATTGCAAAAAAGTGAAAGAGGAAATTATGCACGTAAACTTTTCCTCAAGCAGATTGTGTACAGCTAGAATGATGCAAAGCAGTGTCTGCATTAGAGAATAATTCTCTGTGGTGGCTGCCTAATAATGATTACTGGAAGGAAAAAAAAAAACCAACTTTGCAAAAGTTTGCAAAAGGTAAGCAGTATTGGCTTAGGGCAGCCCCTCTAGCAAAGGTCTCATAAGCTGGGTTTGTCAGATACAAATGAAACAAGTTGTCTTCATTAAATAAAGGACAGAAAAAGTACTTTTTAGTTGTGCAACGTTACTGTATCTTCAATGCAGGGATAGTTCCACCGTCTTCCTGATTGCTGATACTTCTTTGTTCTAGATAGATGTTAGGCTCATATCTGTCTTGATCATTTCATTGCTTTGAAGTCAGTTGCTTTTCGAGGTATTCAAAGGTCTCTGTACCTACTGCAGACCAATCTGACAAGAAAAGCATCTTTAAGACAAAGGGAAAAACAACAGCTCTCTCTGTTGACATTATTTTCAAGTATTTGGTATGCTGCTATTTCTCCAGCTGTATACAGTACTTTGGTAGTTATACAGTGCAAGAGATTTTCAGAGGGTATAAAGGTCCATATTGAAGTGGAGACAATAATGGCATGTGATATTGAAATGAGAGACATGATAATAGATGAAATTTATTAATGGAACTTCTTAATATTTGGTTTTAGGAATAACCTTATTTAATATTTTCATAATGAAATTCATAGTTGACATAATGTTTGGAGTTGTTATTAAAATAGATGAAGATCAGGGTGTGACAGAAGTGGAAGCCTTTGAGAACTGGTGTAATAGAAATGGAATTAAATATTATAGTACAAAGTACAACATAATGTAATTAAACTAATGACAAGAAATTATATTATTAACATTGAGCTCATCATCTAAAAAAGATACTTGCTGTGGCAGTTAATCAATGTGTAACTAAAAGATGCCAATGTGATGTCACCATGAGACTAAATGTAAGGCTGAGAGATCTACCAAACAGACTGTATCACATGAAAAATAATATTCATTGTATTTATGATTACTGATAATAAGGATTTAGTCAACTTGAATGGATTCCTTTTTTATCAACTTTTCCAGTCACAGCTTGACTGTACACAAATTTTTAGTATTTCCAATATTGACTTTTTGCCAGGAGTTCCATAAATCCACTATTTGTTGCATGAATGCATAACTACTTTTGTTTGTTCCAAACTTCTTACTGACTAGATTTTTTTTATGTCCCATGCTTTTACTGAAGGAGATAGTGGAAAATATGCCCTTATCACCTTTTCCATAACTTCATGATTTTATAGTTCCTTATTTTATTCTTCCATAGTAATCATTTTCTCACTTTATTCTGTTCTTTTCAAAGCCATTACATACCTTCAGTCATTATCCTCTTCTGAACCTTTTCTAATTCTAAAGGTATCTTTTTTTGAGATGGCAGGTCAGAGTATGTATGCTGCTTAAGATGGAGAGCTTCTAAGCCTTCATGTAAGCACAATGCACAACAAAGACGTTTGATACCAACATACTTTTAGTCCTTCTAGTGTCTTTGTTCCTGGATAAAAAATAGGAAGAAATTTAATTAACATAAATGTATTTTCTAGAAAATTTGTAAAGTGCAGTACGAAAATGCTTGTAGCAAATTTATGAACATGAGTTGGGACGAAGAGAATGTCTGGTGTCAGAGAAGATGTAATTTGATATTTCATTAGCTACCTCTAATAATGGTAGTCTGCTAGAAATGATTCAGATTGTATCTCATGTAATCAAGACAGCATAGTCTTTATCAATTAGTTAAAATCTAACAGTGACCTCTGGTATTGTACAGAAAATAATGTTTTAAAGGGTATATGAAAGATCTGTTTGTGAAAAATATACGAAAGAACAGAGGTGCTTTTCCAGTGGCCTCAAAGTGCCGTGACTCTGAGACTTGCCTCAAATGAGAAACAAAACCCAAAACCAACCCACAAAAAATCAAGTGAAAATACTTATACTGGTGGCATAGAAGAAATTGTTCCTCTGCAGAACAGCAAGTGGAGGTTTATTTACATTGGTTAGAAATGCTTTTCTTGAAGTATTACTCTCAACTACTGCAGATGTGTTGACTAAGGAAAGTTACAGCTGTGCATATCAAATCTATTTCACTGGACATGGTATATCCGGGAGAGTAATATGCAACAAGAGAAGAATGTAGTAGCCCTAGTTGAAGCAATTTGTAGAAAAGTACAGTGTAGGCATTTCACTAGTGGGCTCCTCTACCTTGGCCAGTGGAAATTTATGTGAAAACTCTTCAGGGAAAAAAGTGCCAAGTCAAATTTAGATCTGTAGTTAGCAGAGTTAAATTACAGTATAGCCCAAATGAAAAAGAGGATATTACACGTTAACATTCTGTTCACTGGAGAGCTGAGTGTCTGTACTGCTAGAAACTAATGTAAGGGTCACTGAAGACAAATAGAATAATACAAAATACTGCTTATGGTTTACGATCATTGAAGCTCTCACCTTTTTTTTTTGAAAATGACACATTCTAGCATTTTTAACAAAATAAACATGCAGAGAATTGTAAGAAATTCTTATCCCAGATGCACAGCCATGGAGTTTCTCAGTGAAGAATCAGTTGTCAAGGACATTTGAGATTAGTTTAGCTCTCTTAGACTCTCTTAGCAATTGAGATTAGCTTTGTTAATTAGCTTAAACAATAGATTTCTTTTAAGTACTTGAAATTCTATTATCATACTGCCAATTTTTAGTTGCCATTACTACCATGTTTGTCTGAGAAAAAGGTTCCAGCATGAGCATTTTGGAATTGGACTGTCATTCAGACTATAGCATATGCTAAACCAGCAATAACTCAGATAAGGAATTAAGTGGAGCTAAATCAAATTTCCTCACAGGCAGATGAAAGAGGTCTGAGCAAAAGACCTTCATTCTTTCCAGTGCTTCAGCCATCAATACAGAAGGACTGGAAATCATATGAAAGCCAAATCCATAGCATTTAGGAAAGGGATATGCCATAAGAGATTACCTAATCTCTTATAGCATATTTTAGGTAATTACCTGATGACTAGTGAAAGATAGTGGAAGGTGTAAACAATAATATTAGATGGAAATCAAGTCAAATTACTTCTAGAAAGGAACAGAAAAAGGAGAAATACTTAATTCTCCAACAAATTCTACTATGCAATGTCACTACCATCTTGGTATTTTGTTTTTGCTTAAAAATGCTGTGATAATAGAAAGATCTACTTTAAAATATAGACAGTTTTTATGGGACAATCAAGATGTGGCAAAAAAAAGCAGTTAACGAAACTTGTAGATCAATACTAAAGTATACTTTCAAAGAAGTGAAATGTACTACATAAAGAAGAAAACAAACTGTCATTTGGGAGATGAATATTACGCTTCTTTTATATCTATTTTAAGCCAGGCATTAGGCTTTTGCTAAAAATATATTACCACTAAACTGTGGGGTTTTTTGTTTTGTTTGGGTTTTTTCTTTTTAAGGTGAGAGGGCCCCCACCTGCAGGATCAGTAAAACAAAGACCAGCAAAACGTACAGCTTTTCGCAAGTTTTATGAGAGAGGAGACTTTCCAATTGCTGTTCAGCATGAGAGTGTAGCAAACAAAATCGCCTGGAAGGTAAGTCCTGGCACAGCTGTGACAACCAGCTGAGCTTATTGAAGTGACATTTCTCATTGTCAGACAAAGTTAGCTTGCAAGTAAATACACTGAAATAATTTCATAGCAAATGGAAGATGGTGGGAAAGTCATTAGAGAAAGGCCCCTGAGTCAGCTGTCTGCCTCGGCTAACAATTAAATTATATGCTGCAAAAAGGAAGATGACAGAGTTGCTTTGCCTTAGAGAATTGTCTCCTGCCCAATTCATCTCTATTTTTATGAGGACTTGGCAATGCAGCCTGTTTCAGGCAGTCCATCAAATGATAGAAGTGGCTGGATACAGTGAGCAGCAGCCATTTATCTCCCCCAGATTTCACCTTCCTGCAGGACACTTCCAAATAGAAGCTTTAATTACCTAAATGGATAGGTCAAGATTGTCTGCTCCCTGAAAATGCAGAGCAGAATACAAACGAAGGCAGATTCTCATTCCACGGCTGTACTCTCGGTCTCCAGCATATGTCAGACAGCGTAATCGCTGTCATACGTGCCTCTGTTACAGGCTGACCTCCACTGCTGAAACCATTACAGCTCCGACATTTCTCTGACAAAAGGTTAATTGGCTTCAAAATAAATGTATTGCCTAATGACTCCATTCTAATGCGGCTGTGTTTCTCTCTAAAATGCTTGGTGACGTTATTTGTAAAACTTGCCAATCTTCTAAGTAACTACTGCAGACTTTTAAATTTAATTTAAAAAGTGAATGCTGGTCTTTAACCTGCTCCCACTGTTTAATTATTTTCGTTATCATGAATTACTTTCTTTTTTTGTCTCATTTTTTGGACTAGAATAAGATTTTGCTGGTAGCAATGTTAGTTATAGAAAATGAACACGATATGCATGAACAAAATGTATCAGATTTGTAGAATGTTTTAAATTGTTCATGTCAAAAACATGATACCAAATTTAAATGTAAAGCTGTGTTAAGTCAACAACAAAAGGAAGGATTTTGAAATCTTATAACTGATTCTGCTTGTAAGGAAGCAAACAGGATTGACTCTGTAGCGTGGTAAGTAATATCATGTGTGATAGTAACTAAATTTTTAAGGTAGCTCTTTTGCTTATTGAAATACAGATTTGTTCTACTATTTTGTTGCCTATAGCAGTTTTGAAGCAGCACAATGAACAATTAATAGTTCTTGTAGCAAAGGAAATGTCTATCCCAAAATATTTCACCCATAATCGAGATGAGATTGGGCTTTAGGCAACACTAAACATTCCCTTGCTGGACTAAAACTCACAGGTTTACAACTTAAGTCTGCACTCTGATCTTTCATCACCAGGTAAGACCCAAAGGTGATTTTCAAGCAACTGCAAAAAATCTGCACAATTTAGTTTTCATCTTGAGGCTTTGTAATTTCTAATTTCTCAAACTGAGAGGTACAGAAATACTACTGGACTGGCATTCCACTAGATGATGCTAGTGACTGCTTAGTTGACTGAGGACATCAGGAAATGAGATGAAGCTGCATAAGAAGTTCAGATGGGACATTAACAAAAGGTTTTTCATTGAGAGGGTGGTTGGTCACTGGAACAGATTCCCCAGGGAAGTGGTCACAGCACCAAGCTTGTTAGTTTCTGGACAAAGCTCTTAGTCATATGATTTAGGTAGTCCTGTGAGGAGAAAGGAGTTGTATTTGATGATCCTTATGGGTCACTTCAAGATTGCTAACTTACCTGCAAGCCTTCCAACCATAGATGCATGCTAAAGTGTTTGATTCCTGTATCTTACAGTTTTAATTGTTTGAAAACATGCTGCCTTGAACAGTCACAACAGCAGAGTCTCTAGTCAAAGATCCAGCATGTGTTTTTTGTTAACACACTTTGCAGTCTTCTAGACCTAAATGTCCACCTACTGCAGTAAAACACTGGCTTCTAGCTAGTGAAATGTAGGACAGATGTCACGCAAGAGTTACTTTTGCTATTCTGCTAATCCTTTATTTTGAAAAAAATATCAGAACTTCAACATGAATGGAAGTAAGCAGCGCAGTAGTGGACTATTCCATTCCTATATTAGTGCATGTCCAGATTCAACCTAATTTCACCTATTCCATGCCACTCAATTTAGTCACAAATACATCCTGAGTTCTGTGGAAGGCAGGCACTCAAGCAAACAACACGGAGGCACTAGAGTTACTTGAGGCTATTGTTTAGTTTGACATGCAGCTGTCATTGATTATTGTGCAGTTTTAAGTACATGAAACAGGCAAACTGCCATCTTCCAGTTCAAACTTTGCATTAGATACCTTCTGAAGACTTAGAGGCTGCCCAGAGCTGCAAAAGGGTGAAAATGTTGTTCATTATTAGCTGATACTTAACGGTACAGATAAACTAAGGTCTGTACTTTTCACTTGTTTTAAGGACATAGTTGCACTACCCAAAAGACATGTTATTAGATAATGGCTAATTTTCATCCGTTCATCATAGTTAATTGTATGTCTAATTAAAGAAGTTAACTTTTTAGTAAGATACTTTACTCAATACTGCTTAAATTCATGACAATTGAAAAGATTATGTTACTAATGAAATGTGTCTAGACAAATGTCCTATAAAAGCTTGGATGAAGTATACTTATTTGCACAAATCAAGATCAAGTGGAAGGATAAAAAGAAGAAATAAATGGTAACAGTGATGTTTTAATCCTGCTGTAATTACACAATATCAATGTTTTATGTTGAGAGCAGCTTTTTGCTCTGTTTAGTTATAATATATATCATGGTTCATTTCACTCTTGTTAGTTTGTCTGTCAGTTGGTGCATGAGAGAAAATGCAGGAGGGTCTCAGAAGCCTGATTATTTTACTGGCAGAGGAAAATCCTACAGGATTTGTTCTCTCCTGCAAAATGCACAGCTGTATTTTATTTGCTTCTTTGTTTGTTTTTATAATTACTAAATCAAAACTGATTTTTTTTCTACACTTTGAACACTTGTTCATTATATTGTAATTCTGTGGACAGAATACAGTCCTTTTCAGCCAGAACAGGAGCATCTGAAATGCATTAATATGCATGAATTGTATTTGGTTAATATGTACCAAAAAATTCACACAAATGAACCTTGATATTGTGATAGTTCTGCATATCTAATTTTAAGCTCATGTTTAATTACTTGTAAGGGCTGGCTATGCGTAACTGTAGTTGTAGACCTAGATGAAATATAAATTTAAACTTCAAGAAATGTGTAGAACCCTTTCTGAGTAACTGCATGTGTTGACTATTTAATTGTGAAATAATAGTGCTTTTCTGTTGTTACATAGTTTAATGGTTTCCAAAATGCATGAAATTTAGAAAGAGGCATTCTTGCTCTAAATTAATCCTAGGTTAAACAAGATTAAACTGTGCAGATAAGCCATGGTGTTCACCTTGGTGGCTTTTCTTAAAAAAAGGGACCAAAGCAAATTAGATCTCACTAGGTCATTATAGGAAGATGTGTGTTCTTGGTGAATTTTCAGACTAAGTCTTTGCATGTAGACAGGCATCTCTTCGAATATTTCTGTAATGCTATAATTCTGGTTGATAAATTCTACTACTGTTACAAGTTCAAATAAACCTGTTTCAACCTAATGGATGAAAAATGTAAAAAGATAATATACATTTACAACATATTATATATGAGAACAGGAAATTGAACCCGGTTTTAAAGAATACCATCCAGGAAAAAAAAAAGAAGACCAAAAAGACTCTGATAATGCCAAAGCAAAATTATGTGGTTCTAGAGGATGTGGTGTCATTTATTTCTGAAAGAAGAAGATGTTGATTGTCTTGGGGTTCCTAATATTTGTTTTCAAATCTGGAGAGAGATTGTCCTTTTGTCATTTTGAAAAAGTGAATATAGAAAAGGACTTGTTAATTATGTCTGTGAAAACAAGACATAACTCACTACACAAATTTCTGGCTTTGATTGCAGTTCAACTGAAAAAATAATTTCAAAGTTAATTCCAGACTTTTCATCCATGTTCAGTGGATGTACTAGTAGTCAGTGAATTCTTTGCTAAATGGCATATGCTCAATGTAACAATTTAATATCTCATTTAAAGCCTTTGTTTTTATCCTTCCTCAGTAATCACAATGAGAACTGTATATATACCAGTGCCTTAAAATTTCTGCAAATACTTAATGTTTATTTTATTTTTCTTTTGTAAAGTAATTTTTAAGATCTGGAAATAACTTCTTTTGGTTGAGTTATTGAACAAATGTTCAAGGGTCTTTCCAAATATGAAGCGTTTGATTTCTTCCACTAAGAGACAATGAATGATAATGGTACAGTTTGAAAACAGTTTGTTTAAACTGTTTTCAGTTTAAACAAACAGTTTTAATACAGTAAACAGTTTGTTTATTGTATGAAACATAAAACATGGGGACATAAATTGTTGTTAATTTAGAATTAGATAATATTAGAAAGTGATCTTTATATCAAAAGAATGTACTAAAATATTTATAAGTCTTTTGACTACTTTTGTGGGATCCCACAGTTCTTTTTCAGCTTATGTATATTACAATTTTATTTCAAAATGTATTAATACATTCTTTTGCACAATCTCATACCAAGCTATGAATAATAAAAGCTTATAGTTCAGGTCTGAAAAGGACTTCCATTTTAAAATATATGATACTGAATTAAAAAAGGTCAGAATGCAATTAAACTTTTGACTAAGAAATTTGATAAAACCAAGAAAGTATTTCTGAATTATAAAGTATGTCTTTGAAATGCAGTCTCTCTGTATTAAACAGAAAGTCATCAGAATGTTTGAAATACTATGTTTTAGGGAAAGGAGTTAATTATACAAGTCATTATGCAGGGTTAAAAAAGCTTCTATTCTTCAAAAGAATTGTAGCAATTTCAGAGAAACGAGAGCCAAATTCAGAAACTCAAACTTTTTAAGCAAAATGTCAACACGGACATGATTTCCATCTTTTGGGGTTTTTTCCCACAGTATCTGTATTTGCTAAGGATATGATTTCTACCATTTTACTTTCTCTTCATCTTCTGTTTCCTACATAGTTGTTTGTTGTTTGTTGTATTGTTTTTTTTTCAGGAGCTAGTTAAGCTATGGTAGCAAAATTATTTCTTTGTAATAGAAACTAAATGCAGGGCTGAAAGAAAGTGATCTGCCTTCAATATCATGAATTTGTATACGCTTTCTCCTTACACCTACTACTGAAAGTTGTTTTTAGTAGTAGGGAGTACAAATAACTTGGACTTTCCATAGAACTACATTTTTTATCAGTATGTTGTATACTAGTTTACTTAGAATTCTGAACTTCTATGATTAAGCTGGTACCTATATCTGGCACAAAGAAAAATATCTTGTTTATTTGTTTTGGTCAGTTGGTTTAGGTGTTGGATTTGTTTTGGGGTTTTCTCTATAAAATAACTTGGTTTTAAATTCTGTTTTCTTTTCCTGGGAGTGCAGTGTTTTTTGCTTGCTTGAGGAATAAGTTTTAAGAGAGAGAAAATACTTTTTTTTATATCAACCAATATAGTTGGAGGGGAGACAAGTTTTCATTTGCAGAGCTTTCAATTAAATGTCTTAGTATTTTTCATTTTTGTGGCATTGTTTTGTCATCTAACCAGATGAATAAACATGTATGTTACTCACTATGTAGTATAAAATAAACTTAGGTAACACTTTCCAAAGTTCAAATCTCCAAATAAATTAAAAGTAATTGGAAGGAGCTCATTTACCCTAAAGAATGACCCCATTATTACACTGTCAGCTTGCAATTTGTGTAATTCAAGATGTAATTCAAGGAGTTGAGGAGTTTTAAGCTTATTGCCATCTAAGGGGGAGGTTCAACTTTGCTTCACCTCTTCTACTTTCTATTTCTGAAGCATACTTGACACTGGCACTGACATTTATCAGAGCCCTCTTTGAGTAATTTTATCTCACTAACTCAGGAAAAGAAGGTGGGTGTGTTTTTTCTTGATAAGCAACATGTTCATAGTCCAGGAAACTCTGATTACATGACAATCCATGAGGTGCTAATGCTGAGTGTTGGTGAAGAGAGAAACAGTAACAAAGTATAGTGAAAAATCTAACAGAGTTAGGGGATTTCAAAACTGTTGTTTTCAGCAGTGATGATCTGCTAGATTACTTTAGCTCTTCATGGAATTGCAGCCTCAGATATCTGAAAGCAAAGAGAACAAATTCTGTGAAAATGAATACTTTTTAAAAAAATTATTTTCTGATAGAGACATATTTTTTCTGCTTCCACTTCTTGTTAAACTGTATTTAATACCTTAGGAAAAGATGTTGAGAGGACACTTTAAAAAAAACTGGTAAATCCCCCGCAAATGTTGTCATGCAGAATTAGAGCTTTTTGCAAGATTATGTAGAAAGAGGAACAGTCATGTATCATGTGTAGACACAGTTGGTACAGCACAGAGTGGTGTTAGTTTATATTTTATTTAATGTCTTTGTTAGTGTTTTAAGGAATAGTTCAGTTTTCTGCTGCAATTGACCTCTGATTATCCTTCCCAGAGAGCTACTTTTTAAAAATCACTCCAGTGATCCTTTATAAGCCTGTCTCACATCCAAGTGTGTTGGTATAACAGAAAATTGCAGTGTGGACTCAAGAAAACACAACTGAAAGCAAGAATTTATTAAGCCAGAAATAATACATAATAATTTAGAGAAACTAGAAGTATGAAGTGAGGTAAAGAAGTAAAGTCTTGAAGAAGCAAATTTTAAATGCTGCCTGTGGGAAAAATCCCCCACAGATTGTATTAACAGATACAGTGAAAATTAAGAGTTTGGGTACTTTTTTTTTTTAAAGGAACGTAAAACTGTCAGTTTTCTATGAAGACAGTAATACAGCAAACTGTGTCGCATGGTGGCAAGAAAGAAGTATTCAGCCCTAAACTAAAAATAGCAATATTCAGTTACATCATCTTAAATCAGAAGTTATAAATAATCTGTATACTATGTCTTAGTGAAGCAAGCACAAGCCAATATTTTGCATAAACAGTCATGTTTAGACAGACGTCATTCATCATTCTTTATGACTGTGATAGTAGTACCCAATTAATCACCACCAAAAGTGTTGGCTTTGCTGATGTGGATGTGACCTTTTTCTTAGAGATTGTTAAAAATTTCCGTCACAAAATTTCTTGGTTTTGTTCTTGTTTTTAAATGCAGAATACTAAGAAATAGACACATCTTAATGACTATATCCTGGTTTTCATTTAATGAAAATTCCTTTAAATTTCTTGAGCAATGTTATGTAGTGGTGTACTTACACCTACTCTACAACCCTAGGTCATACAAAGAGAGAATAAATGCAAAATATTTTTTAGCAAATAAAACAACAAAATTTCCATTGACTGCAATAGAATGCGATTATTATTGCCAGCTGTAAATATTTTTCATCATCCTGTCCCTTTTTCTCCCTATGATATTACAATTTTTGTCTATGATCTATTAATTTTTTAGTTAACAATGCTCACAGGAATCCATTTTTGATCAACTGTCATAGAATCATGGAATCATACAATTCTAGGTTTGAAGGGGACCTCAATGATCATCTGATCAAATCTTTCTTGGCAAAAGCAGAGTCTAGCCAAGATGGCCCAGCAGCCTTTCTATCTATAAATTATAAAGGCTATGACAGTTGGGATTTTTCAGCCTGGAAGAGAGGAGGTTTCAGGATGACTTAATTGTAGCCTTTCAGCGCCTGAAGGGAGCCTTCAAGAGAGATGGAGAGAAATTTTACAAGGGCATGTAGTGACAGGACAAGGGGGAATGGCTTTAAACTGAGAGTAAGTGATAATTAGAGTGTAAATTAAGTGTAAATATTGGGAATTCTTTACTGTGAGGCACTGCAACAGGTTGTCCAGAGAATTTGTGGTTTCCCTATTCCTGGAAGTGTTCTTTGCCAGACTGAACAAGCTGGTGGAAGGTGTCTCTGCCTACAGGGAAGGAGTTGGAACCACATGGTCTTCAAGGTCCCTTCCGACATAGACCATCTGTGATTCTGTGATAGTGTCCCAAGTTATGAAAGTTCCACAACTTAGAAGCATCGTTTTTAACAACTGCCAGTTCAAATCTCTGTCTTAAATCTAAGACAATGTTAGTTTTGATCTAATCACATTTATATTTAACAGTGTGTTAATTTTATATTTATATGCAATACATTTGTGGTTGGATTTTTTCAAAAGTCACTATATATATTGGCTCTTGCATTTTATGTGACAAGGTTAGGTTTAATCATCTTTCAGTTTAATCATTTACAGACTAAAATATAGTACCAACCTGATGTCCTTAAGTTAAGGCAACATTTTTAAGTTGTTGAGTAATTCTGGGTACTTCCAATTTCCATTCTGTGGTACATATAGTCCCAGAAAAGTATTGCAACAATAGGTTTCTCAAGTTTGAAATTCCTGTGCGGATTTGATCCCACCACTAATAACACTAATTCCAAATGAATTTATCATATCCAAGTCTTACTTTTCAAAAGCACTATGCTAGATTTAATTATCTCTTGAAAAAATGTCTTAATAATAGTGCAGGTGTTAGAAGAAATGTGAGGTGTTGGAGATTAAAAAAGAATCCTATCAAAATGCTACTGCTAAACCCTGTTGCAAAACACTATGTTATGAAATCCCATAAAAATCATTGTGACTATTTCAGTACTTATCAACATTCTCATTGGTTTATTTTTTTTTTGTATATTAAAATTATTATTTGTAGTGAAACCCCAAGTTAATGTCACATTATGTGTTAGAGGTTACTCAGTGCAATCCCTCCTTTTTACCACTTGTGGCTCACAAGTAATGTGATTGTACAATATAATTCTTTCTGGAGTTATTTTTTTTTTTACAGTTCTCTAGTCCTTTCCATTTCTTTCATATTGATAGTTTATTAATTTAATGGAGTATCTCTTTTCTCTGTGCTCAGAAAATGTACCATATTTTTTTAAAATATGTCATGCCCATTTACTTAACAGCTGAACAATGTTTTTCTTAAGAAGTAAAGGTTTTACTATAAGCGTGTGACGTCTCCTTTCTTTTAACAACATCAGTGCTGGATCTGGGGACTAGTGTTGAGGAGTCTAAAAAGGCCTTGCAAAGAATGGTGATGGTTTACCTGATTCCTATAGTACACAGCAGACACATTTCATTCATAGACTCTGTGGCTAATTAATAGTTGCAATTTATCCCAGAATTCTAGAAAACAGTAATGTTGTGACAGTTAATTTACTGTTCCTTTTCCCCTGATTACACAATTAAAGCCATTCCTTTATTTGATATAATTTGCCGTCTCTTGAAATTGTATGGAATGAAAACTCAGCCATGTATCAGAAATAACTTTAATTTAAATTTGCTAAATGACCTCTGAAAGCTAGATGAAAGATTTTCTGCTGAATGGGCTGGTGCTCCCTGCCTGTATAATGTATGTGAGAAATTAGTGTGAATGGTTCACTTTTATGGAGCAGTGCTGCTTGTAGTGAGCCTGCAGAAACAATTTTCCCTCAAGCCTCCATCTGTTCTTCAAACCAGGGCATATGCCATCTCATCGAGCTTGAAAGTCAACTGATTTATAACTCCTGAAAAGTGCATAGATTGGAAAGAAAGGTCGACTGCTGCTATGTGACAATGATTTGCTAGGTACTTGGATAAAGACAGTTCACATTACTATGGACTCCAGGGTACACAAGTTGGTGGTGTAAGCTTCAGAAATTGGCAAATTGACATGTAGGACAAAACCAAATTGCTCCTTCTCCTTCAGGTAACCAGATACCTTTCTACTTAAACATGGAAGCATTTTAGGAAGTAAATAGGTAATACAGCCAAGACTTGTTGTTATACTTGTTATATTCAGGCAGATTAAGCTTTTGCTAGCTACAAACCTTGCCATCTAGAAGTACCAGGACTTGTTCCACTTTAAGGTACAAGCAGAAACATCTGTCTTTAAAAGTGCATCTTGTTTTGTCAGAAAGTTTTGTTCAGTGTCACAAACATAGCACTGATGAATTTTCTCTATCTAACCTGAAGGTGATTTCTGACCCCTATCCAATTAATGGATGACTTGTTCTCTGGCCATTAGTTATCAGCCTTCATACTTTTACCTAAATATTGCAGAGTTCTCTGGCAAGTGACAAAACAGATGGAATTGACAACATAAAAATCAATGTGTGTTTGATGTTTTCATTTCAAGTAGTCATATACTGTGACCATTCTGCTCTGAGTCTCAGATGCTGAATAATGTTCTTCAACTATTTTTTCTTATCAATTCAGATTTTTTAATAATATTCTTTCAATATGAAAATATGGAGCATATTTTGCCTTGAAAAACACAAAGGTGAGGTATAAATTCATGTGAATAGCAGAAAGTCATCCTCTACAATTATGAGTTTTTTCCTTCTTAAGGTATTTGTAGCACCTGTTAGCAAAAAAATTCCTTTGTTGCTTTCCACAATCATCTGATTTTGTGTAGCCATGGATATCCTGACCTAGCTCACACAAACAATTATACTTTCTGAACAACATAAAACTCAGAGAAGAAAAGCAGAGCAGTGCAGATTAATTAGATCATCATTATGAGTTATTTCTTTTGTATAAATATAAGTCACTATCCAACATAGATACTGGTTATTCATATATTGTGTATGCTATTGACTGACTAAAGATGATGAAAATGTTGAACTAACAAACTATGACAGCTACATGCAAATAGTAAGTACCTTATTTTGCTGTAAGAGTGTTGAAGAGATGTTAAACAGTTACAATGCAGCTTATAAAATCATAAGATGTGTAAAGGAGAGTGTCATTTTTTTTGTTGTCAATTCCATCTGTTTTGTCACTTGCCAGAGAACTCTGCAATATTTAAGTAGGAAGGCTGATAACTAATGGCCAGAGAACAAGTTTAAGAAAACTTCATACTGGTATGTCTATAAATTTACAGAGAAAAGTTCACTATCTCTGGAAACATATATTCTAAAACCATATTCAGTGAATGTGTCTACTTTGGAAATGTATTTTTTTGTAGATGTTTGTCCTAAGTTTTGTCACAAACACTACATATTTTGTTTTTTCATTGTTTCATTTTTGCTGTCCACTATATATTAGGCATGTGCATGAGGCAAATTTATCTCCCTCAATTCCATTTCATTTCCTATACTACTTTCAAAGCATGAATTAATTCATCATCATTTCAGTATCATTTTCTCATCACTAGCCTTGATGAATGCTTCACATCAAATTCATGTTCACGTCTACTATGCTACTGCATTCTGATCTGACCTAAGCACTCTTCTCATTTCTCACATTGTTATTCTGCAAAATAACAAAATAATCTCTTTGCTAACAATACCTTTTATTGTCCTTTTTCTTTCTTCCATCTTGTTTTTTTCATCTGTATTTCGTCTTGCTTGCTATGATGGGTTTGTGTTTATGGGATAGTTATTCACAAGAATAACTCAACAGGGTCTGGTTTATGTAAAGAATGCCTTTTACATATTTTTTTAATGAAGTAAGTATGTCCTTGGACAGAAATAATTTAGATTAAGATTGATGAAAACTTCCTAAAACAGCAAGACCTAAATTTTAGACTTTTTTTTTTTTCCCTAAATTCCCTCATCCTTTGAAAATTGTTGACAACATGGTTTAATGAAATATAAATTTGGCATGAAGGAGATCTGTTCCTGCAAATATTTAAGCATGCTCTTAATGCCTTGTGATTAAACCCACTGAAGTCAAATTTTTGCTTGCACTATGTAGCATTGGTGTGAGATGTACCTACCTCTACAATGAGAAAAAGATATTTCCATTTGTTTGGTTTTGATCACAATGGTATATATTCCTTAAGAAGCGCTAGTTTTCAAATTAGTGTTATTGCATCTTTGCAACATTAAAGATCTTAAAAATTCAGCCCATTTAGAAGTGTCTGATAAAACCTCTCTTAAGGTGTTTGAATTAGGCATTTTATAAAAAATAAAAGAAGACTTGAGTCTATATTTACATTTCAAATAGCACTGGGAATTTTTGACAGTAGTGGTAGCATGTGGTAGTTTATCAGAGCAAAAATAAGATATCTTAAATATTTAAATGAGATAGTTCCTCTTGGCTTTCGGCTTTGCACATTAACATTCAGGAAACAGACAATTGTGAGGAATTATAAATACTGTAGTTTTACTAAGTGACAGAATCTGTGGGTTGCTCATATGGTCTACTGTGGCTTCCTTCAATACCATGCAAAATAATGTCTCTTACTTAGGTTTTAAGGCTACATAGTTTCCCTACAATAAGAAATCTAAATACCTATAGGACCTGGTAGAATTCGATATTTAGAATATCAGAGTTAAACACCTCAATAACATAACTGGCACATTAGACTTAAAAATAAATAATTTAAACCTCATGCATTGTTTTCAAATTAATATTATATTCCTAAATGCATATAAATCCATGCCTTACTTAAAGGACTATTACAAAAAGATAGACAAATGAAAATAACAAATGACAATCTTTAAAGTGATACAAATATTCAAATGAATGTCTTCTCAGGCTATAATGAGACTAAAAAAGGGTGTTGCTTCCATTGTAATTGAAACTTCAGTCTGAATGCAGCTCTCCTTAGAAATATGAGTTCTGTTGTACTGTAGTGGATCTTGTCTCATAATGAATGCACTGAAGTACAGTTCTGCTGTCAAAAATTAACACAGCCAATATTGCTCTGTTCTCTTCATATCCAAACAAATTCTGCTAGGATTAGAAGCCCATGGTGGTACACTTCAGAATCATAAATACCTCTATGAGCCTGTACTGTAAGTGGTGTTCCCATTCTGTGCTTCTTATCTTGTCCTTACAGGCTCTTAAAAAGGCCAGTTCAGATGGGAAACCCCCACCTTGCCTCGCCATTTAATAACAGCCTTGGAACATTGCTGTTCTTATTCCTAGAGTGGTAGACAGAGGCCCTGGATAAAGCCCCTATCTGAGGCTGAAACATTCCTTTTAACAAAGCTTGGGCTAGAGTGTCAATTTTGCACTTGAACTCAGGTGAATTTAAGTTTCCTTTGAGTTGTTGCTTATCTTGTGCTTCCACAGAGTGAAAGACAAAATGTATTAACTTACCTTAATATAATTTTTTTTGCTTAATATGTTCACAGATCAGTTCAAATACTTGCTAAAAAAAAAATCCCTGAAAAACAACAAAAGCTAAGCCACGTGCTAATCTGGTGAAAACTGCAGTCCTTTTTTGCCTGTTCCAAAATCTAACCTTCTGTTTCTGTGCAGCACTTTGGATGAAACCACAAGCAACTATAAATGGATCCAAAAGGATATAGTATATATTTGTTTGGAAATTTTTATTCCATCATTATTAAGACTTCTTTACTCCTTTTGGAGTTAAACTTTCTTGTTTAAAATCGTTGCTATCATACAACTCTCAGGGGTTGATTCATTTTGAGCTCAAAGAGGGGTTGCCAATTTTCTAATTGAGCTGGAAATTTCTAGCTTAAGCTAGAGTTGAGGAAAGCTGCATTTTGTTTTCTAGAATTAGAACTGTATTTTAAGTATGCTTTCCACTTTACTGTTTTTCATTCCTTATATGCTTTGATGCTTTTCTGAAGAGGTTGGGAAAATAAGCTGTCTAAAACTCTTCAGTAATATCACTGAAATTGTCCTATTCTTTTCTTATGAACTGTAAGAAGCATATAGCCAGAGTCATGGTAGTACAAACCTTCCCCAAAATGAGAGAAAAAAAAATTAGCTAAAGTTTATCTGATAAGGAAAAACCTTAATCATTTTGAATTTATGATTATTAATAAAGATTTTTATTAATCTTTTAACTTCAACTTACTGAAAAAAATTCTTCACAAATTAGATTGGAAATGCATACCATATTATTTACAATGTATTTATCATCAACTGTGATTAATTTGATCTATTTTTTCTGTGAGATAATAAAAGAAGATCATAAAATTCTGTCCACCTTCAATAGAAGTCCTTAAGCTATGTGTAACATGTGGATAGATGAATTGAATACAGCTTCCTGTTCACATAGTGCTAACATCAGTCCATCAGTGATCTCTTGTTTCCAGACATTCATGACAGCAGAAAACAAGGTTATGTTAATATGTTCTTGTGTACAGAGTTGCAGCTAATTAGGACAATAGTTTGTTTTCAAAGGTATGGAAAATCAAACTTACCTGGATTAACCACTTCAGAAGGTGATTTAGACCATCTGACTAACGTTGTATAAAGGTGATTCCAAATGCTCAATAGAATAAAATAGAGTAGAATATTTCTGTTGAAAGGGATATGCCATGATCATCTAGTCCACTGTCTAACCACTTTCTGATGCATTAATTAGATGAAACTAGAAACCATCAGTAATAACAATCACAGAGAGCAGGAGCTTCAGCCCCATGCCTTTTCCCCTGGTAATTGTTTATTTATGCATTAAGAATCCTAGATTATTAATATAGGTTTTTGAAACATAACCTAATGTGTTGATATCATCCAATATGTTGACTATCAGCTTAGAATAATCTTTCAAAAATATCTTTCAAGAAGTGACTAAATTTTTAGATTTGTACTAGCTGTAATTCAAAATTCCAGTTACTGGTTAGCAATGGATTATTTGATGAAAATTTAAAGGTAGCAAATACACATTGGGGCTGCTAGAATTGTGCTCTTTCTCTTAATCTTTTATTTTATCAAAGAGGTTTGCTGATAAGTCTTAGAATGTAAAAGTGAATTCTCTCTAAGAGTGAAGCATGTTTTCACTGCTTTAATAATTAATTCTGTACCCATGTATTTTTCATTATAAAGTGGCAGCCTTTTATACTGCTGTTATTTCTGTAAGGAAGTCAAAACTATTCCATCCTTGCCCACAGTAATGGATAATGTGCACGAGCACATTAGAACATTTTTTCTAAGTTTGTGTGTTTAAAACAATATTTTCATATCAGCTAAGAAACATCTTTGCTTATACCCACATTCTCACCTGCAGATCATGGAATTGGTGGTATAACAGGATAAGCCTCTAAGATGTTTTATAGATAAAATCTACTGCCTTTTATTTCCAAATGGTTTTTTTAAAGTAGTCGTGTCTGATCTGATGTTATATGAAAATTATTTGATTCAGGTCTTCCATATCATACCATACATAAAAAATTTCACTAAACCAGTAGACACTTCCACGACCTACCTAGGACCTACCAAGAAATACTGTGTACCTGCATAGAATTATTTACACATGAGTCACATTTGGTGAGAATGTGATTCAGAATGCTTTAAAATACTTGGTGAAGTTGTTAAATAGTTAAGTTCTTTGTTTGCAAATTCCCATTTAAGTCAATCTCTCTAAGTCACAGATTTAGTGGGCCAAATATTTTGTTCTAACTGTACTTACTTTTTACTCCTATTTATTTCTAATTTTAAATGTGTGTGAGGTTTTTTTCTCATAGAAATGTTTAACCTGTTCTCCAATAAATACTATTTTTATGAAGAACCCTGACCAAGCCATTTTCAAGACCTCCTGAAGAAACACCTTCTAGTTAAGGTGCAGCTTATAGTATCACATAATCACGACTGGCAACCCCAGTTGCCTACAATTTTATTGACATCTCAAGAATTTAAATAAGGTCAAACCATTCATTCCTCCTTGGCAAAAACTGTTATATCTATATCCTGTCCAATGCTCATTTTAGCTTTTTTGTTTTGGTTTGTTTTTTGGGGTTTTTTTAGTTTCAATGTTGTTAACAACTAGGGATGTAATAACTATAGTTCTGTAATTTCTGGAAGGTTATTATTTTTCCTGGTGATCAGGTCTTTGGGTCAGTTGTTACTATTAATCATTGCATTAATGGTTTCTGGATCATTAGCCGCTCTGCAGTCCTTTCAAACTCCTGCCATCTCGTTCAGTTTGTGAGTTTTTTCCAGAATCTTCTGTTTATTTTATTGGTTGGGTTAGTCTAGGGAAGAGGACGCTAGTTGAGAGCTAATTGCAGTCTTCAGTGCCTAAAGGGGTGTTGTGGAGGAGATGGAGCCAGACACTTTTCAGTGGTGTGAAACAGAAAGCAAAAAGCAGCAGTCATAATTTGCAATATAGAAAATTTCAGCTGGAAAGTAGAAAAATAGTTATCCATATTTGGGGCAGGGAATTGAACGAGATGATCTCCAGAGGTCTCTTCCAAAGTAAATTATTCTGTGATTCTATGAAATTAGATGGATGAGCCTATTATTTTGTATTTTTGCATTACCTTTATTTTGAAAATGTCATAACGTACTGTTGCTTAATGAATACGACTTCCTTGTGCTTCTGAAACATAGGTGTTTTACTGGTAAAGAAAGTGAGACACAAAAATAATGGTACCACTTTAAGTGTGTTAACAGAGCTAATTTGTTCCGTTATAGTCAATGTTCCTTTAACTTAAAACCACATCTTTACCATGTGCAGTATTTATACATAAATGTTTATTGTTCAGTACGTACTTGTTACTGCTCTCTAGCCATAGCAGGTAAATGTACAGCTGCATTCATAAGATGTCTGAGATTTATGTTCATGTTCAGTTTACCATAACTAAATGATAAATGTAAAAACACCTCCAGCTTTAGATCCTACAGTCAACACACTCTCTGAACTTGTGTCAGTTTAATTCTTTGTGAAGGCTTTGATATTGATGTGGCTTACTGAGGAATGTCCCTTTTTCATTCAGGAAGCCAGAAATGTTTAAAATTAGTATGATTAGTCTATTGACAATGTACAAAGTGCTTTGGGCCTCTAGACTTCATGTGATTCAAATTACTAGAAGACTTTTAACAGTACTTGTCATGTGGAATCAGGCTCTAAAAGTGACTGAAGTGGACGGGCTTATCTGTTTTCTCTTTAACTTAAAAAAAACTAATGAGGAAAAAAGTATCTAATACCTCACAAATCTCCTGCCAAGCTATTGAGTACCAGGACCTAGAGGCAGTATATGGAATAGTAATTAATTTATTTCACAGCTATTTTGGTAACCATCAACTGGAACATCTTTCCAGCTTCTCAATCTATTTCTTAAGGTGTGATGAGGAAACAGGACATTGTATTCTACAATGTCCAATTCTATATAGCCTCACCACTTCTTATTAAAGGACAATATTTTTCTTGTACTTGCTGGCCACATTCTTTTTAATGCAGCCCAGGATGCAGTTTTGCTTTCCCTGTAACAGGAGCACTACTGCCTGTTGTACAATATGGTGATGACCATAACCCTCAAGGGAACAGGACTTATTCAACCAGTCACTTCCCAGCCTCTACGGGTATAGGGGGTTGTTCTATCCCAGCTGCTGGGCTTTGCACTTCTTGTTGAATGTCACAATGTTTCTTCACATTTCTAAAGGTTCCTTGAAATTTATGCTTTAGTATACATTTACTCATCATTCTTAATGTTGGGCTTTGCCTTTCACGTTTTGAGGCATGTAAAATTGAAATATAAAATCCACATGTTCTAGGAAAGTCTATAGTGCCTTAAGTGTTGCAACAAAAATATCTTCTCCAAGGTCTAGTGTGGGTGTGCACACATGTTCATGCACCAGTAATATCAGAAAGGCAATATGTCATTTTGCAGTTACAGGAACAAAAGATTGATTCTTTGAACTCCCAGTAGTTTCTTTGTTTGTGTTTGCTGTTTTACTGTCTCTGAATGCTTAAATATATCTATGTTCTTTCCTCCTATTAACACTTGGTTTATTTTGGTAATTTAAAATTATCAGTGTGAAGATGAGTTTCAAGCATAAACTGTAGAAATTACAGACATAATCACAACTATAGAAATGTCTGGAAAACCTTAAAGATGTAGTATTGGACAAACACATAACATCTAACATTAGCGATTCAAAAATCCTTCCAGGCCCTTGGATCTGCCTGCACTCCTTTGACTGCAGTTTCTTTCTCTTCTAAGGCAAGACCAGGGTAAGGAATATAAATCCAAGTGCCCTTTAAGAAGGATATCTGAGCATAATTATTAAAGCTGGTAACATTTTGGCTCCTTTCACTCGTGTGTAGTGTTATTTGCAAGAATAACGAGTGTTTTTAAAAACAGACTGCTCAAATAGAGTTACTGGGCTAGAAAAACTAGGATAAAGTAATGGTGGTATTCAGGATTTTTGAGTCTGTACGTTCTGATGATACCACTGGATTTGTGGGAAAATTCCTGCGTTTGGATACTGTTCTGTTCTTCCATTCTCAAGAATGACGACCAACAGCATATCCTTATTAATGTTGAAACACTCATAGTTTTGGATTATATGTTGTCTCTGCCAATAAATGTCCTTCATGCCAGTACAATGATACATAAATCTTAATTTTTCTTTTGCTTTTTTAACAAACTAGGAAATGCCATACATCTCAATCAGCAAAAACTACACTTTGATTCATTATTATGGTCTTTTACTACAGAATCACATCTTTTTCCTTAGGATCTGATTTGCTCTAATATGCAGGATGGATAGTTTACTTGAAATGGAACTACATGAACATTTGCTGTTGAATCAGAACTAGATTAAGGAAGTTCCATCTGTTTGTTCATATCCTGTGTCACAGTTCAATGTTCCCTCAGTTGCACTTCAGTTTCATTTTATTAATCAGATCACTATAATGGTAGATCTTAAAACCAGTAAAAAATACATTTGCGGTGGCTTTGGGTTTGGTTTAGTGGGTTTTTTCCTCTTAGTTGTATTTGTATTTAGGTCATCACAATAACCTGTCAGCAGCTACAGAGACGTTTGTGCTGGTACAACTGAAAGGAGTGTGAGCCCTGGCAGTAGATGAGGAAGCAGAGGGAAGGAGGAAGATATCTTAAATCCATTTTATATATGTGTACAATTTTAAAAGATAAAATATCTAATCAGCGGTCACTAGGAACATTGCCTGAAGAGTATTTTTATTTTTTATTTTCATTGCATAAAGAGTTTATATCTTTATAATCTATGCTTTTTTTATAGTGGCCTCATGTTATACCACATCACCTCATAAATGTTCATCAGTTTATTTTACACAGTTTATGCTATTAAACCTGTCTTGCAAATAAAGAGAAAGGTCACAGAGGGAGACTTGGTATTAGATTTCTAACTGTAACCTAATCCTGATAATTATTTTAATAATTTAGTGATAATTAGAAGCTGGTAATTTTATTCTAATGTCTGACTGTTCAGATTACTTAATTTTATATATTTTTTCTGTTCAGCTCCTGCTGACTTATACAATTTTTATGAGGGCTCTAATTGAAAGACTTTAGAAACTGTTCTTCACATCTTCAAATTAAATGCTTTAAAATTGCCTAGAATCAAAGTATACTATTTCAGTAAAATGAAACAAATATTTCAGTTAAAAATACAGAAAAATGTGGTTTCCAGACAGAAATCAATCCAAACCCTCTTTATTTTTTACTTGGCAAGTCTACAAATTAAATCTTGGTCTGAAGTATGGTTCCTGGAAAACAAAGAGTAGACATAAAAAAATTTTAAAGTAAAATACTCTATGACCTTAGAAGTTCGGTTTTTTTCAAGAGGCGGAAAGGCATCCAGAACCCTCCAATTCATCTTTCAATTATTCTTCCTTTTCCTGAAGTATTTTCTTTCTTAGCAAGAACATGTCTTTTAGCCTCTTTAGCCAAAGAATGAAAGGTTTTGTAGACACCAAACTTGTAATAAAATTACACCATGTATCTTTTCTGATAGGATCTTTCTATAGAATGTGTAAATCATGCCTGTTGACAGGAGGAAGGTTGATTCTATAGCTAAAAGCTTTATGACGTCTTTGTAAAAAATGAAAAGATCACATTTTAGATTGTGTAGCAAATGTAACAAGTACTGCAGAACTGTCCTGTAATATTTGACTGCAGTATTTGCCTGCCAGTATTTTTGTGATCCTAAAGAGAAATACATTATATTTTCCATCCCACTCTGTGCAGTGCAGAAACAGTCCTCTAGAATGAAAGTGAAACAAGTTTCTTTTGTAATGCCATTTTTAACTATTTTTAACTTCATTCTAGCTTCCTGAGTTTTATAGATAAGTTTGAAAAAACCCCAATATTTCTGCAGAGAGGAATACAGGGTTATCTTATTTATGGAAAAAAATATAAGACCTCCTACCTCTTAATAAGGAAAAAACCAAACCCCAAAATTGAATGTTTCCATCTCTATTAAAAGATGATTTGTTATATCTTAAACTTTTCATAGAGCTGTGACACCTTATGCATCAATACGTATTGAATAAAATACCTTTCAGTATGCAGCTATTATTCATGCCTTTTACTATTTTGAAGCCTAATCTTATTCTGATTATAACAGTAGGAATTTTTTGCTTTTTTATTTCAATAGAGTCAAGAACCAGTACATCTGTTTATGACTAGTTATCCTCTATTGCTTGCATTTTCGTAAGAAATGGAAATATGTTATGTACATGATTTCTGTCTTGAATCATGCTGGAGGTGGCCAACTTAAAATCAAGTGCTCTAACTAGAATTCTTTGTGACACCGATCTGAGATTAATCACTATTCCTTGGATACACAGGTCAATGAAGTGCACTGCTGTATGGAGACCCAAGGAAAATGAACTAGTAAAATTGTGATATTAGTATATCACAAAAAATAACACTGGTACAAAATCTCATTTTTATGGAGCATGGAGTACAAAGTAAACAGTACAGTATTATGTTTATGCAACCAGAGGGCTACTCAAAAGTATGGGTCATAAATAGAATTCCATGAAATATGTGGTTTGAGGGAACAGTTTGTCTGGAAGAGTTGCAGCTGAGAAGAGACTTAAATAATTAAGCATACATATACATTAATGTAAATGTATATATTTATATAGAACATTTATATAAAAATATTAAAATATAGAGTTTATATAAAAATATGCATTTTATAGCTAACTCAGAATATCATCTCTATTCTGTTTTTCAGACAAGGCTGCATGCTTTCAGTTGGCTGAGCTTCTATAAGAAATATTACAAAATAATGAAGTGATCTAAATTTTATTTTACCCTAATCTTTGTTAATAAACTTTATAGAAAAGCTTTTAATAGCAACTGAAACATCAAATTGCACAAATGTTCAGTTGCTACACAGTGGTGGGGAAAAAAAGGCAGTAGAGTAAAAGTGAATCTATCATACACATAAAAAAATATATTGAGACAGTAGAAACTTAACAAGCTGACATCCATTGCATTGCAGCAGAATTTCAAAATTTGGTGAGAAGGGGGTTGGTCATATAACTTATAACAAGTGTCTTGTCTTTCTGAGCAAAGTTAAGCATAGGGCATATACAAAAAAATCCTTTAACTTCACAGAAAGAGGCATCATTTTAAGATGCTCTTTTCCAAACTGTTCACAAACAGTGCCAAGATTTTTTGTTTAATGGTTACTGTTTGAATGGAATATGCAAATCCCACCCTACACACTTTTTATCTGGATTGCATGGGAGAGGTGCAATTATTCTTCATATTTTGATGGCTTTTGATGCAGAAAATGGTTACAATATTTTGGTGGAATATTGTAATGAAAAATCTATATGGAACAGGTTATAATAAAATGATGATTCATGAATACTTTATATCTTATTCCATATTGCTATAATTTAACAATTTATGTATTATGCAATGAGCTAAAGTATTTTCTTCTACTTACCACCTTTTTCGTTTTAGTGGAATATGTTCTTTAGTGGAATATGCACTGATATAAAGAATTTAAAGAGGTTTTTTCTCCAGTGATTTGACAAAACATCAGTCAAATATGGAGGATCAACCCCTAAACTCTAAATTAAATAGTAATGAGTGACATTAAGTCTCATAGAACTGGGAAGAATCTCTTTCACCTATTTCCTTTACAAAAAAGTTACTGAAGAAGCATGCTGTAAAAGTATCAGAAACTTGTTTCCTTCAACTGATCAGCAAAAAAACCCCAAAGAAAGTACCATCACTTCTCTGAACTGCCTGTCTCAGCTGTCAAATGTTTTGCATATTAAGATAAGGGGTTTATTCAGCATGGTTTGCTGAAGGCAAGAGATGACCCTGTAATCTCCCTAGGTTTCCAGTGATGACATCAGAATACAAATACCCATACAGAGTGTCTGTGGCATCACACCAAATGTACACAAAGGGATGAAAAAGGGATGAAGCAGGAGTGCACCAGCTACTATCACAAAACTTCACATTTGTCCTATTTGCTTCCCTGATTTCCGTTTGTCCTAAAGTAATGGGGAAGCCTGAGAGGACAAAAACTTCTGTGTTAGTAGATGCCTTTATGTTGCAACCTGCTGAATATTGTTACTGTAAAAGTATTTGCTATTCTAATTGCAACGATACTGTTTTTTCAGCATCTGGGAAAGCTTTTTCAGCATGGACTGTAAGGGTTGACAGGGAAATGGTTGCTATGGAACTATTTTTTGAGCTGGCATAGTAGAGCAACATTTGGCAGGATTTAATTTGCATCTCTTCTATGCTGCAATTTCTTCAGGAGGATCTGACAGTAGACTTCACCAGTCACCCAGAAAGTGTAGCTCCACACTGAAAGTAGTTGTTTCCCCAGATATAGTACAAGTGTCAACCCTCCCCCACCCCCACATTTAGCAAGGTTGCTAAATCAGTGAAGATCAATCTACAAAATTATTTGTGATCTAGTAATTATCCCATTTATTAGTTACAGTAAATCCTGAAGTTTTCTTTTTTTTTTCCATGAAGGTGTTAGACTGATTAAGGAGAAAAGCTGTTATGTTAATTGCAAGAATTAACAATTGCTGATTCAAGACTGTAAATGTGAAACACCTGGACTTGCCATTTCTCCTACATCTGTAGAGACCTATATGTAATAAATATTTTATCTTCCATTGAAATTAAGTTAAAATTGTGAAATTAGTTTTATGATCATTTGAAGGGACTTTCCTCTTTAGATCTTTAGTTAATCCATAGTTTATTATTATGATTAATATTTTTTTACTAATAGTGCTTTTTCAATAAAAAATTTGCATGAATAAAATACCATTGCATAGCTGCTCTATCAAATTGAAGGTTCTGGAAACAAGAAATTGTAGCAAGAAAAACTACTGTAACATATTGCATAAGAGGACTATAATTTCAAAATTAAATACTAACACTGCAGTGTTGTATGCTATCCCATGCTCTATTTACATGTTATCATTTCTTCAATAAATAACAACGACAAAAAGATCAATTCATAATCATTATACAAGATGGGCTGTTTGGGGAATTGTACAAGTCAGAATTTCATTCCAGGCCAGAGGTATGTGGCAACTCAAGTAATAATGCTTGTTATTTGACACTTAGTGTGCCTTCGAGACTCCTTCTTACCGAAATATTTCTAAATATGTTTAAAAGTTAACTAGATCATCGTGCCAGAGCTGCGGTCGTCAGAATTGCTGTTTTCCCACGTAACTGGGTCTGTTCTTTGGCAGCCCGAGCCGTCCCCGCGCTGCGGGGGCTGCGCGCCGCGGGCTCGGCCCGGGCGGAGCAGCGGCCGCGCCGCCCTCGCCACGGGGCTGGGCGAGACATTTACGGGAACGCCGGGAAAGAGAGAGACCCCGTCTTTAAGCTCCGGAATAGGCGAGACCCGGGTCCCGCTCTGGGGAAAGTGCTCCCGAGGTGCCGTGTGAGGAGAGGTCTATTTGCCTGGCCTTACTGCCTGCCCCTTTGTTCCCTGTGTCCTTGGCAAGGGCTGAAAGAGCTGCGCCTGTAATACTTGGGCCCTGCTGTGCCACTTAAAGAAATAATAAGCCATTGTCTTCATTAAGCAAGCCTTGTTTTAGCAAACAGAATTCAAATACTAAAAAGGGAACATTTTAAGGGGGGAGAATCAGAGACAGGGATGCTTTACAAAATTCCCTAGAGAAGCTGCTTTGTTTCCACTATTTTATTGCTACTCACTGAGAAGATTCATATTCAAATAGGTTGGGGTTGTGAATCGGTCGTTTGCACATTCTCATGCACCCAGGAAGGCTATGATTATGGCTAATTACAATGACGAATGGAATCCTAACAAGAGTGCTCAATCAGATTGCTGTTCATGCATGAAGCAGAGCAGACCAGCCAATGGAGGTGTGATTTTGGTAATTACAAACAATGGGGGCTAAGTTGAAAAAACCTCCATAAATCTGCTCAAGACAAAATAAGGTCTAATTAATCACTTTAAGTTTTGAATTCTCCAGATGATCTGCCTGCTCGGTTCTCTTTAGCATTCTTTTAATAGACTTAGTCTAAAGAGTAAGAATGCATCCCCATTCGCTCATATTTTCACTGCATAAAATGCAACTGTTTCAAAATATTCTGACTTTCCTTTTGTGATGATCGTGTTGCAATCTGTTTTTCAGGAAAGTAGATAGAATGTTAGAAAAATAAACATACTGTTGTTTGCCTTGCTAGCAATGCCATTATCTGTGTTGAGAAAAGCAATGAAGTTTCTTTAAGTTATCTTATTATAACTGACCTCATTCCCAACTTAATTTTATGGAAGTAAATGGGAATTTTGATATTGCCTCCAAAGACTGCAGATTTTAAATCTGCCTTTATAAAGTTGCACTTGGGCTAATGTAAATAAATGACTAAAATTTCATACATTTTTATTACCTTTTTTTTAAAAATGAAGAAATATTAGCAGCATATACATAAATTCAAATGAAGGCTAATCTTTTGGCAATGAAACTTTGAGGACAGGTCAGGTTTTTTTTGTGTATTTGTGTTCATTCTAGATTTTATTTTGGACATTTTATCATGTGGGCCAATATTATCATAGTATAAAATCCTTAAATTAATTTGTCCATAAATAAGTACTATACTGAATATTATAGCCTGGTTTCAGGACTCCAGGGAACATTTGAGGAACTATGTTTTTCTTGTCGATTCAGTTAGTGTGAAAGGATCACCTGTCTATATGACTTGAGTGAAACCTTATGTTGACATAGACACATTTTAAATATGAAGGTATTACATATTCAGAAAATCTATAGAATAAATCCCTTTCATTGAGCTGCCATGTGAAAAAAAAAAAAGTAAATAGCAATTGTTCTGGACCACTGATGTTTGTATGTATATCTTCTGTAGTTTTATTGGGTGCTCTTCTGTCATTTAAACAAGTCAGCACTTTGTTCAAAGGCCCTTTTCTTATTAGAAGGATATTTCAGTATACAAAATACATAATCACTGCCAAAGGTTTTGTGGAAATTGATGTACAGGATCAGATTTTTGCTGGATATATCATGTTTTGGCTAGATGGTTTTAACCACTGGTATTTTGTGAGATCTCAGTGTTAGGCTAAGGGTTGTATTGGTGGTTATTTCACACGATCTTATAGTTTGTCACTAATAATAAAAATTTATCACCCTTATACCACAAAATGATGCATTGCCCAAGTTACTGTACATCTTTCATTATCAGTTGGCTTAAAACACGTGATTATAATTGTGTGATTTGGCTGTGTGGAGGCCTTGGTGGCAATTCATAGGAGCTTTTTGGTGTGCCCTTTAACTAGTCTGGTAGGGATTCTGTCACGTTATGAATTATGTAGGATCCAGCTGTGCACAAGCCTCTTATTAAGGTTCATGGAGCAACTACCTCCAACCATACTCAGATTTGTAGACTGCTCTGGAGAAAGCATGATCCAATTTCATGATCCATCATGAAATTATTGAGCCAAGAAAATAGCTTGCTGCTGCCGAAAAGATACTTTGTCCCTGCTGGCTCCTGCAGTTTCCCTTGGGTAAGTCCAACTGCACAGCTAGACCTGAGGTGAGTGTTTCTCCCCTCACTATGTTGGTGGATAGCGTTCTGTTGGTTTGGTGAGCTGAATTGCTCGGCCAGAGATAAGAGAAGACCAGAACATGCAGGACAGAAAGATAGTGCAAATTCAAACACGGAGATGGGGAGAGAGAGGAAGTGAGACCTCACTGATTGTGTCACACAGCCATATTGCTTTAGTCATCTTTTGAAATTATGTTCATGCAGGCCTTGATTCTATTTAGTCCTTTTGCTTCAGTTCCCTCCATTAACAAAATTGTTCAGGGAGTGTCTCAAAAGCTTTTATTCCTCCTTTGATTGCATCTAATGTGTCTTAAATACTTGTGCTTTTGTATGGAAAGCCTTTGTTTAATCTTGTCCTTTGATTTTCCAGTAGTCCATCAAATTAAAGCCACCTAGGTCATATGCCAAACACCTGGATAATCTTAAACTTAATTAGATAACCCGATTGATAGCTCAGTCTCATGCACTGTATTTATCTAACAAAAAGTGGAAATAATCACTTGTCTAGCTGCAGTTTCTCATTTGATACAATATAAATGAGGAATTTACTTGAGTGTGGCCATGATTTTAACTTGAAAGTCTTATGAAAAGCTCTGCATGTGATCCACATAGAGTAAACTTCATCTGTGAATTTACCCACTGGTGAGACCAGTTATTTTTGCCTCTGTTTCTGTGCATCTTCAAATCATTACTTCTTATTTTGAGAAAAATACAGGAGTAGGAATAAAATGAGTATTTAAAACTTTTCTCTCTATGAAAGGAATCTCTGTCCTTCACTGACAGGATATCTTCACCAAGATAGCAAGGAAGAATTCCTACATCAAAAAGTCCAACTATTGAGGCAGGTAGAAATAAGGGTTTTCTGCTATTAGATAGACATTGCTGTATTCCAGCGGATTAAAATATTTTCTAGCCTCAATAGATTGTGAAATTTATAATAAAAACATATATGAAAAATATTGTAAATGCATTTTATTTAGTTTGTAGAAGATCATTACTTTTTTGAAGATATCAGTAGTCATAAAGGGTATTACAATGGGAGAGATGATAATAAAATTGACTAGTGTATTTGCATTACTCTTATTAATTAGAATTTATTTAAAATAAGAAATATTTATAAAGTACACAGTGGTATAGTGCAATATACAGCTTTAATATGCATTCATTTCTATTGACTTACATATCACCTATAAGACCTTTATTTCCTTAGTGTAATGTTTTTTCTCTGAGCTGTAGTAGGGCAAGCTCAATAGTTCTTTATCTTATCAATAAATGAATTTAGCAAAAAAACCCCTTGCCTATGATATTACTTGAAGTAAAAATAAAGGAAGTCTGATTTTATTTAACAATGTACTACTATAACACAAAAGTAAGCCGTATTCTGCCATATGAAGTTATTTCAGATATGAACTAGACTCCAGAAAAGAAAAAATCTAGAGATTGCTTTAGCTAAGCACTCTTAGTTAATTTATTCTGCTTGTCAGAAACTTTTGGGATATATGAAACTCAGCTGGTCTCACGGCATCTCTGACAACTTATTCCCACAAGAATCAGCTGGCATATTTCATTTTTGGAACAGGAGGCACTTAATTGTCAAAGTATCATGAAATAGGTACTGAGATTAGAACAGTATCCTATGGTCTTCAGTGACAGAATTGCTTCTGAATCAGGGAGCAGTATCAGTTTGCTCTCTGCCTGTCTCTATGGCGTTTAGGGTATGAGAATAAGGGACCCTAATATCTCTGTAGGTTAGTGAGTATTATTCATATATTATGTAAAGCAGCATATGAAAGATATTCTACAGGTAATGAATGAGTCATTATGTGTTTGATGTTCCCAACCATTTACTTCATAATTTTCTCACTGTTACAGTAACATATTTTTACTCTTCATTTCAGTCTAATACCAACGCCACTTTCTTTGGTTTTGATGGGACCTATTATACTTTTGTTTCCTTTTTCTTGAGGTATTTGCAAATCTTAGTGAGAGTAAAAGTATTGTAAAGTTGGAAGGTATTGTTAATGCAAAAAGACCTTAGATAGGTAAAGTTAGACAAGTTTCTCAGCTGGAATGAAAGAAATTGATTAAATTTAACACCACAAAATTATCAAGAGTAATAGTAAAAGTTACGGTGATATTGACTTGATTCTTGAGGATTTCTTTTTCTGTGATGTTGGTGGGAGTTTGTGCTTATCTTACATAAAACTTTTTTTAAAAAGTTTGACAATGTCAGTTAAGTGGAAGATGGTTATGGGATACTGGTATGATGGAAATATAATGCATTTTTGCCATGCATTAGTGAATTTAGTAGAGACAGAAAATGTAACTTTGTGCGAGACATTGAAAAGATGTAATTTTATTATTCCGTAGTTCTAGTCACATGTTTTCAAGAAAGATTAATTTCCACAAATGTAGAGAACCCCAAGGATAACTAGAAGGATAAAACATCAGTTACAGGGACAGAGACTTGAGAAGGAAATATGGCTACTCAGAATAAATGTGTGGTTATAAATTGTGACTAGAAATTGTGTCAGTAGTGAAAGTCTGGAATAATCTTCAAAACTGCGTGGCAGAAGTCACTTGAAAGGCTTGTGCAAGACTTATATGTCAAAACTGTAATTCCTGGAGATAACAAATTCAGTTAGATAATAAATTATTTTGTGTATGTCTCCATAAGTATGATTTTCTCAAAGGGGTACTAAAATAAAACCTTTACTTCTTATTTGCGCTGTATATATTCAGTTCTTTAGAGCTTCTTTTTCTTGACAGTAGGAGTGCAAAACAAAAAGCTATTGAACTAGAAATATTTTTTTCTCTTGTTTTATTTCTTTAACTTTTTTGTTTATTCATTTGAAGTACTCAGTGTTTCTCTAATTAAAAGTAAGTTATCAGAACAATTTTTCTCCAGAGGTTCAACCTTTGTTTGTAGCATGGAAAGATACCTGTAGCCATGAGTGGGTTTTGTCTTCATGAAGCAAGCGAAAACAAGACAGATAGTCGGAATTATTGTCAGTAGTTTTATTCTGTAGATTAATTGAGAAGTGGGATTATTTTAATAACTTCCAGCTTTGCCCAATGGTCTGTATGGTATGGCAAAAATCATTCTACTCCAACTACATTTACACATCCACAGGTTCTTTTGCAACACTCTTGAAACAAATTTAATAATAAAATATTAATATCTTGGTTGCAAAGTAAGGTCATACCGCTATTTCTCATTTTGCTGATGTAAATTTTTCAAAATTGCACAGCAATCAGGATATATTCAGTACTGGATCAAAACTTACATTTTCTTAGTGACTGTCTCTACATTATAAATGACAATTTCCAGGAGGTTGCAGGACTGAATATTTCAGTAAGTGTTTGTTGGTTGCACTTGATTGCAAGTTCAGACTCATTTACTACAGCCTAGATTAAAAAATAAAATTTAAAAAAACCTGATTTTCCCCATAATTTTGTTTTAGAAAATGTTTATCACTTAGCTTGAAAAAAGTGAAAATAGGAAAGGTTATATTTTATTGCAGAAGTGAGAACTGCAAAATGGAATTCATAATTCCCTAATAAAAATGACTAATACTTATTTTTATTAGGGAATTATGAATTTTTACTTAATTTAGGAGCCTATCACATATAAGTATATATGTCTACAAAAGTTTGAGTTAGGACAGAAACCAAGTAGAAAAGCTAAGTTCTCCAAGTAGAAAAGCTTTTGATATTCTTTTTAGTTTTAAAACTTGATCTATGTTCCATTAATTTATGGTAATTTACAATAAAATGTGTATTGGAATGCCATAAACTGTCAGTTTAGTGTATGAAATAATCTATTTCCTATTGCTAAAAAGGACTTTGTTTATCCTTTACATAGTACTGTTACAAGAACCTGTTTGAAAGTTTTTAATTACATATTCTGTGGGGGTTTTATTCAGCAAATGCAGTTGCAATCTTCAGGGAAGAACAACTGAAGTATTTGTTTGTAATTAGGTATAAGCTTTTGTCAGCTTCTCTGTTTAGGACTTCATGTACAGTGTTTGCATTACGACTATGGAACAACAGTGTTTCTTTCTGAAGAGTTTGAAAGAAAGGAAGTAAGAGGGAAAAGCAAATAACTGATTTCTTGCTCCTGAAAGAGGACCCAGCTGGATCTGATACAGGCTGATTGCTGGGTAATCTACAGCTGCTCCAGTAAGATTATCTTACTGCAAGCATTCCTCTGGACACTAATAATTAATACCATCTCAGAAATTAGTAGAAATGCAATCTAAACATTAGTACTGAAAAAAAAAATCTTAGTTCTGTTGGAAGTTTAACAGGATATATTTATGATTGTTTGGATTTTATTATCATTTTATGTGTATACATTTAAATTGAGATGTATGTCACCAACATGTGCCAAATTGGTTGTCAGAAGCAATACTGCCATGTAAAAGCACATAGGTATGCCTTAATTAACCTCTTTAAGATAGTTCTAAAATATTTTTTAGTAATTACCTAGAACTGTCACATGGCAGTAAATACTACCTTAGTAATTAGGTAATATACTATATAGTCTAGAAGCTAAAGTAATACATTAAAATAAAACCCAGAATTGTGTATTGTTTTGCTAAGAACATTTTAATGAAATACTTCTAAATCACAAACCTGATTTTATGGTTAATGTCATGTTGTGGTTGGGTTTTTTTCTCTCCATCCTACTCAATGTCTCTTACTGAAACTTGTGAGAAGATCTTGCCATGAGAATTAACTTTTTAACTGGAGACGGGTCCTATTGACAGGTGAGTGAGAAAAAGAAACCACATATCTACTAGGAAAATAGCTTTGCATTTCACTTTTAAAATAGGGATTTTCCAGAAATAGCTACAAAACACTTTCCATGCAACTTGGAAAAAGTTTGTAAGTCTGATAGTGTATTCAGACATTAGACATTAAACCAATAGATTAAGATGATTGGCATTATAATAATGGTCATAACATAGAGAATTATACTATTCTAAAAGAAGGCTTAAATAGAAACACTTTGAAATCAGGTGTGCATGATTCATTTTATAATGTTTATATAATTCTTTCTAAAATGTGTGTTTTTCAGTGGAAACTGAGGAGACCAGAATGCTTTTAGTGAGATATAAAATAGTGAAGGAGTAAATATCTGACAGGAGAATGTATTTTGAAAAGTAGTGATGTGCAGAAAAAGAAGAATCCTTCGCTGCCTACTCTTCATGATACTGCCTTTAGAAAGTTAGGAAATGCAACAAAAACCCCCTCTTGAAATGAGACTGAGCATTGTAGGGATGCTTCTAATGCCTTTCTGTGATAAAAAAATAGCTGCGTAAAACAAGACTTGCTTACGTGAACATGTAATAGTTCAATATTAAGTGAGAGATTTTTTGTTGCATACCTAAATTTTTCCCTTAAGTGGTATTGCATTGTTTTTTGAAAAGTCTTACAGTTCTTACATAATAGTCTTTATTTATCTTAAAGTAGGGGTATTCTTAATGGCTACAGCAGTTTCCAATCATACTTCTACCTTCAAGATAATAATAAAAGCTTTCTTCTGGAAATTAAAAAACCCATTTATTAAGTATTACTGTTAATGAAATTTTCAGTAAATTCAGTATTCCAACATCATTAATTTCTCCATTATTTTTTCCATAATTTCTTCTCTAGTGTTTTTGTTTCATTTTATCATTAGCTTCAGAGTGTATGGTAATGAAGAGATGCTTATGTTTTCTGTTAGCAAGAGAAGTTTCCTTGGTAGTCTGATTCTACAATGACTATTTGGTATACTGTATCTTAAAGTTACTTTGACATGTAAATAGATCTAATTTGCCTAGTTTCAGGGGTAATACCTGTTTTATTTCTACTACTAAATTAAATGTACAAGGAATTGACTTTTTCTGGTTTTAAATTTTCACATTCAGTTCATATATTTGACTGACAATTATACATGTCACTTCAAACTGAATTTCAGACCTTTTACTGAAGTTGATAAAAAGCCTTCCATTCATTTTAATAAGCACAATCCCAGTCCTGAATGAGAACAAAAAAGATTACGCTTGAATTCAGTGAATATTAAAAATATAGATTCAGAGTTGTTACCCAAAGCAGTTTTAAAATTCCAGTGATCATATTCTCCTTTCAATTCAGAGCCCAAGAAAACTTTAAATATCTTATTATTCATAAGGACAAGACCCTCTTATGCTCAAAGGTCTGTTTGTCTCATTTCTAAGGGGGATTGGCATGCAACAGTTGGGGAAAGTATAATCAACAAGGTAAGTATTTCATCTGTATTCTCCAGTTTCCAACTCTCAGTAGTTTAACAGCTTCCCAATTGGGATGTTGAATAAAAATTTTTGCATTTAGGAAGATTGAATGGACCTTTTCTTAATCCTCTTAATTTTTAATTGATCTCCATAATATATATTTATATATATATAGATAAAATTTATTTTATTTATTTATATACTTTGTCAATAAACTCTACTGTTTCCTTATGCACTTTATGAAAAAAAACCCTTCCTTTGATCTTAAATTTATTACTGATTGTTTATTTTTCCCTTGTATTATGAAAAAGAAGGTTGAAGTACTGTTACCGGTTCACACCTCCACTGTTTGTGGTTCTGATGTATGCTGCTCAGTCATCACTTTATCTAAATAGAACAGTTCTAGACTACTTAGTTTTTTCCACTATAAAAAAATGTTCTGTACCTTGGGTAATCCATGCTGCCCTTTTCTTTATCTTCTCAACTTCTTTTACACCCTCTTTAGAGTCACATGAGTACAGAATTTTCCAGCAACCAAGCATGGTGAATTTGTCATCTGACATAATGAAGCTTTATGACCATTAATGTTTACTAATAATTGCAACCATTTTATTTGCCTTTCTTACTGTTGCCAAGTGCTGTTCCTACATTTCTGGGTAACTATCTGCAGGGGCTTTGACGTCTCTTTTCTGAGTAGTACTCTCAGGTTTGTATAATTAGGATTATTTGTTGTTTTTCCTCATGTATATTACTCTGCCTTTACCAATAATGAACTGAATCTATCATGCTATCACCGTTTTCTAATTATTTTTTAGATAATGTTAACAGCATGGATCAGCGCATAATCCTTTGGAATCATTCTAGTAACTTCTCCGCATTACAGAAACTGAATGCTAAGTTTCATCCCTCATTTCTGTACTTCAACAATTTGCTACTATATTAAAGGACTTTCCTTGTTATCCTGTTGCTCTTTAGTTTCCATAAGAATCTTTTGATGGATTTGAACTCTGTCTGCAATTTCAGACACCTACTGTGCTAAACGTTTCCTTTGGAATCATCTTCTATAGAAAATGGAGTAAGAGGAAACTTCCCCTGGGACAAACTCAAGCTGTCATCATCTTAGCAACAGTAAGGTGCAATAGAAGCAGGTCTTTAAAACAGTCAGTTGTGAAAACTTTACATCCATACCATATGGGTTATGGGAGATTTATGTCTGGGTATCTGTGCCTGGGTTTCGTGCATTGAATACCCATTGGCAGTTGGAATAGGCTGAGTTAGCCCTTGGAGCACATCTTTTGATTTAGCTTTATCTAAATGGAATCCAATTCAAGTGCTCCAAGATCACTTTTTGTTATTAGTGAGGATGGTAGGGAGATTTGTTTCAAAACAAGTACACTTCCCCTAACTAATGCATTAACATATATCTTTCTCACATGGAAAAAGCTAGACTCCCATTCAGAATCACCCCCTATCTCTTCTCTAGTTCTTCACTCCAGAGGTATTAGAGTTTCACAGGTAGGAGTGCACCATTTTATCAAAGGTTTCTAGAAATACAGTACAAATACAGAGCCATCCTTGTTCTTGCAGCAGGTGCCTGCTATATGGCTTTTAAGATGTTTCAAATCCTTCCAATTAAATCATATTTACATATGTATCCATTAATTTTATGATCCATTTTACCTGTTTGAGTTCTTTCCTATCTGCCATGTTCTGCTCTGTTGCTCTCAGTATTTGCTTATGTGATAGGATGCACCCTACTGTAGGAGATGCAGAAATTTCATAGCTATATTTACTTTAAGATAAATTGTTGTCAGTAGCTTTGATACAAATAAATGATTACTAAATATAGCATTTAAATATAGCATTTAAACCTTTAGAGCTTCTGGTGTGTCTTCATACAGTTACCGTCTACTTCACAGCATTTTTTCCTTTAATACCTAACAGAAGCCCTCCAACAGCAGGGCTCCAACAGCTATAGTTTGTCCTTTGATAATGCCTCTCACTGATTTTCTTCCTTCCACCACATTTCCATGGAATCTATTTTTCAATCTCCCACTCATCCCAATACTTTGGAAGCATGTAATTTTCAAGCAGAGACAGAAATTTTCAAGTTCGGTACTTATAATCTCTAGTGCTTCTGAAGAGCTTCCCCTAGCAAAATCAACAAATAAGGCAAAGAAAACAAAACACTACTTTATGTTTCTAGGCTGCTTTATTTCTTTGCATAAGCATGGTTCCTAACATACAGGAGCTTCATGAGCCTGTGAATAACTTTCAACCCTCCTACTGCATCCTCTACATTGTCCAAAGTTCTGCAGTAATTTTATCTCTATTTGTGCTATTTTGAACGTCTTTTACCTAAGAGGAATATATGAACTTCATCTTAAACATTAGAACTTGTACCATAATGATGAAACACATATTGTGTTGAAGTAGCATATCTTAAATGCTTATGAAAATATTTAAGTAAATAGAATATCTTTGGCATTTTAGTGCAGAACATAATTTTTGTTCCAAAATACCTATACAATAGGTGACTGCTTATCACTACTACAAGGATATTAAGCAATTAGAAACTACAGAAACAAAATGTTTTCTTAAACATCCATGGTAGTTAAGTTTTGAAAAAACCATTTTTTAAATGTCCTAAATTCTTGGTAATTTTTTGGAAGAAAAGATTGAAAGTTTGGGTTAGAATTTGCTATATTACCCATTATGCTGTGACTAAGGAAAAAGTGATACTGCGTATGCTGGCAGATTGGCAGCAAACTAGGAGGCAGCTCTGTATTCCATGGGTAGATAAGCACTAAAAAGGGTTCTTTCTCTCTGAGAGTGCAGAAGTACAGGCTGAGATAAGATACTCATACTGTGCTGTTATAAAAGTAAATTATACTTTATGATTGGAGATGACCTTTAAAGTTTATTTTGTCCAAATTGCCATGCAGGAACAACTTTGATCAGGTAGCTCAGAGCTGTGTCCAAGTGAGTTCTTTTAAAAATTCTCTGTATCAAGATTCTTTAACCTCCATGGAAAACATGCATTTTTGCTGTCCTTCTGCCATGCTTGCTTGACTTTGAAGAAGTTGACATGCTTTGAAGGGCCTGTCAAAAGCCCTTTCGACCTTCTTTGTCCTGCATGGGAATTTTTTCACTCTACCGTATTCTTATTAAAACTTTGGCACACAGTTCCAGTGACAACAACCTAAAGTTGGTATGACTCTTGAGAAGGTTAGACTTTTTTTTTTTCCCTAAATACATTGATGAATACATGAGAAGAAATGCCTTGGTATTAGCTTCCCTGAAGCATTATTTCTTTGTCCAATTCCTCATCTCTACAGTAGCACTATTTCTGCACCACATATACTAAATACTGAATACTGTTATACTAGAAAAAAGGAGGACCAGCCTGAACCTGTAACATTTTGAGTTTGGGTTCAACCAGAACCAGTGGGAAGAAAGGGAAACTCTTCTTCTGAAATGCAGAATTATCTGAAAATTTCAAAATTCAAAATTTTGCAAATGGACTGAAACAGTGAAGCACAGGGTATCCCACATTCCTAACTCTCCAACATACTTTGTAAGGGATTGACTTTTGTCTTTTGTTGTATTATGAAATTAATGATTGAATACATTTTCAGTAAGAGATGAAAGAATGATTATTCAGTTATTTCAATCTCTTTACTTTTTTGAAACTCATCATCATTATTTGAGTTCCATGCATTGATTATGCATTTATGACCAAATATTTACTATTTAATTTTTTTTTTCTAAATTTCACTGCCTTCCTTGATGGTTTTTTGCAGCAGTAAGAGCAGAAGCTCTCAATCAATTTTTGCATATACCATTCATTATTTCAAGTACTTCCAATATAATAGTCTTTATTCATCATCGTTTTGAAACAATCAGGTTTTTAGTTCCTCAGACTTTTTTCCTAAATCCTTAACCTATCTTACTGTTTCACTATCTCTGAACTTTTTAACCCTGAGGTTTCATTTAAAAGGAAGTAATCATTACTTCCTACAATATTCTGGATAATTTGCACTATTTTTTTTTTCTCTGCTTTTCATTCTCTTCCATGTTTTCCAAATCCTAACCTTTCATTTACTGCTTAGATACAGCTCGCTAGTGAGCATAGTCTTTTTATTTATTTTTGAATGATTGATGAGTTGGCCTTGTTCTTGAGGTCATCTTCCCAGTTAGCTGGAGGTTTTTTTTCACCTGTATGGCTTGTTTTGCATTTAGCAACACTCATTGCATTTCAGGTCATGTCTTCATTCAGTTACTTTGGTAATGAGCGGGGCACATATTACTGTGAACATTATTGCTATTTTGTCCTGCCCATTTTGTAGAATTTTTGAGGAATTCAGTATGAGAATTATGTCCCTTTTTCTGAAAATTATGTGAAAATCCGCTGTAAATTGAGCAGATTAAAGTGCTGGATAAAAAGTGTGTTTATATGCATCTAAAAGTGTGTTTATATGCCAATTGGAGTTGTGCTTTGCCATGCAGGCAAGACCAGTTTGTGTTGGAAACTGTGTCATTACATAATTCATACCATAATATTCAGTTTGATATAACTTTTTTTAATCTTTCTGAAGTAGTGGTTTTCTTTAGCACCTCTTATTATTGTGTCTTTGTTAGTGTCCTTAGAATCATGAATGAAAGCATGCCTGGAATCATTGTTCTTTTAGGAAAAAAAATGCATATGTGTTAGGATATTTTGAGTTTGTATTTCTGAGAAAAATGTACCAATAGTAAAACTGCAGGTCTGTAACCTCATAATACTGTCAGCTGCTGCATTAAGTAATAAAAAAAGTGATTTATTGGATTTTTAACTTAGATCTCATAGATATCTTTCCTGTAATAATGAATGCAGATCATTGTTTACTCTCTAAGTCAACCTTGTCAGTGAAAAATTCTCCAATAATATTTTTAATCAAAATAAACAGATGGATTCTTTTGTGGTCTGTGATGAAACAATCATGTATGGCTGTTTTCTTTCTTATATTTGCATGTTGGATTTGAATAAGACAAAGAGATCTAGACTGAAGTACCTTTTTTATTAAAAAAAGTAAATTTGATTTGCAGTCACTGTTTTAATCAGTATCTACCTAATAAACTGATAGGATTTTGTATTCCTATTACTTTGTATTCCAATTACTTTTTATTTGAAAGTTTCTTTTAAGATGTTTGGGGTTTGTGTTTGTTATTAAACTTCACTTTATCTATAAAGTAGTGGAAAGCACCAGCAATGTCAGTATATTTTTAGATATTTTCTTTGTGAGATCAAACTACAGCAATAAACAACAGTGACATGGAACTTTTTGCCCCCCCTAAAAATGAAACAAAACCAATTTGTTTCCAGGTGATCTGCATATTGGTAGACATTTAGCAAAGAAATTACTAGGCATTATTGCTCAGATACCCAACTAAATTAGAAGACTTAAATGTATTTTACTATGGGAGAAAAACATATCATAAACTCTCAATATGAGAATTCAGTAGAAAGCAGCTGATTTTTATTTCTTAAACCTTGATGTCTAGTCATTCTTATTTATCCATATCTTATATACTGAGCTTAACAGTTGCCTTTCTCTTCAGGAACACGTGTACTCTCTGATTTGGGGGGTTTTTTTTGCCACAAAATACTTGAATTGTCACTAAGTGGAATAGAATTTACTTTCAGTAAATCACTTTTTAAAACAAAGATGAGTGAAACGCTGCATGACTCAAACTCAGGAGAGGGAATTGATGCCTTCCATTTAGACTATGCCCTTAACAATAAACTTTACTTTTTGGCCATCCCTGAATTGATCTGGCAGTTGGACTAGATGGTCCTTATAGGCCTTCCCCTTGCCCTTGCCCTTGCCCTTCCCCTTGCCCTTCCCCTTCCTCTTCCCTTCCCTTCCCTCTAAATAAGACAAAAATCTACCTCACAATCAGTACTGTCACAATGGTTCCATGGTTAAGGCTCTCTACCAGATCTCATACATAAGTTTCTTGGCAATTTTCAGCTCAAGACAAAATCACATTCAATCACAAAAACACATTATACACTTCATGTACATTTGAAAGGAATAATGTAAAGAAATAATTGGTTATCCCATGATTCAAAATCACCTCTATATTTTATGACACTATTACTTCATGATCTTTGTTTAGAATCATATTTTGTTCTTTTTGTGAAATGTCCACTTTTCATATGTAGATAATCAAAAAACTTTATCAGTTCCTACAATATGGAATAATGGAGAATAAAAAATCTGGAACAAAAACTATAATGGGACTACATATGACAGCTAGGCTAGAAGAGCGTTACTTAAGATGAAACTTTTTAAACTTGAAAATCAGGAATTACCAGATTCACAGCTGCCTGAATAACTCAAGTTCATTTGCCCTTCCTTTCTTTGCACTGAATGTATAGTTTAAAGTTTGAAAATGTTTTGATTTCACTGGTGCTCATATACAAAGAGGGTATTTAACATTGTGCAGACAATTCAGTGGTTTTTTAGATGTTGACTTTTCATTCTGATAATTTTCTGTAATAGTTTTAGTATTTTAAAAACTAAATTTGCAGGGATATGTGTTTATTTTCTTTTTCTAAGAAAAGAGGTAAAAATTCTTTTCTAAGTATAACTTTATATGACCTTAGCATTTATTGCACGTGTAAGTCTTCAGCGGCATGTTACAAACAGTGGCAGGAGGAGAGTCTAATACAGATTTGTTTTGTCTGCTCCACAACACCTTCTTTGATATCTTCTGTCTTTCGTGACAGCTTTTTCCCAGACTTTAGAAAGTACATATTCAGCTAGATTGGCAATCCACAAAAATTTGCTTGTACATTGCAAATAAGAAAAGGAGTTTATCATATTTTGTGATTTTTATGCCTTGGCTAAAGCTTGAGTTTTTCATCACAAAGGAAAAGCACTTTTCCCACCTGAGTGAATTCCCTTGCTAAATAATACAATCATGGAATAGTTTGGATTGAAGGGGACCTTTTTAGGTCACATAGTTCCAACCCAGGGACAACTTGCCCCAACAGGTCCATATCCTTCCTGTGCTGAGGACCCCAGAACTGGATGCAGTTGGGGTGGGGACTCACCAGCGCAGAGTACAGGAGCAGAATCCCCTCCCTCATTCTGCTGCCCATAAAAATTCATATTTGACACAGTCAATGTTCCTGCCTGGATTATTCTTCATACAACATTCTGTGTTAAGTGTTATGAAGCAGGAAAAAGTTATTCAATAATTATTCATCACTGATTATGTTCATTAGAGGTCAGAGAATATTTCCTGAACAAATTAGCCTTGCAAAATTATTTATGGAAAACTTCCATAGATCTTCAGGAATTATACTTGCAGAAGTGTGTAAATAATTCAGTTGATATCCTCTTCATATGTCAGCTTCAAGTAGAAGGCTGTTGTAAATGTAGACAGATTTTAGAACCTGTTATCCGTCAAGACAGATAAATACACATTATACCCTCTCACTGTATAGTTATATGTATGTATCTAAAATTGCCACTAATATTTGTTTACTGATTAAATAATTATAAGTTACTTATTAAATAGTTATAGGTCTAGTTTTAGGAACAATTTTGAAATATTAAAGCTGTGTACATTTTCAGACACCAATATCCGTTATGTTACTCATCTTACAAAGAGGAGATTTTCGTTTTAGTCTATGGAAAGTAAAAGGTAGTCTGGAGTGGCAAGGGAAGTCTTCTCTAGGGGTGAAAACTACAACAGACACCCTATTTTCTAATATTATTGAATAATGCTCTTCTATTCTGTTATTCATATTTGTTCTTTGATCTATCCCTTTCAGAGTTGTTGCAGACCTGAACTAAGACCACGATGAGTAGCCACATTATAAGGTTAAACTCACACTAGGAAGCCCAAATAACATCTTTAAAAGTGACAGATTCAGTACAGGGATTTTAATAGAACTTAGACACTAACCCTAAAGTAAATCAATTTGACAATATGGTGGAAGAAACAGTGAAGGAAAAAACCCATGAATTTCTATAAATAGACCATGTTAGACTGCATGTTTTTCTGATTGAAAAACATCTGGTTTAAGTGTAATGCAATGAAACTAATCCATCTTGATTTAAATACAATTTTTTTATATAGTCTCATATAAAAAAGTCTAAAGTTCCATTTGGTTATTTTGTATACCGCTATTTAATTTAACAATAACAATTAATATATGAGTGTCAGCTTTTTAAATGAGATTAGTAGAGTGTCTGACTGAGAGCGCTTACTGTTTCTTATTCTCTTCTGTTGTCCCACCAATGAATGCTAATTATTAAGTTCAACCAGGAAGAGATGACACCTTCTATACTGAGGTCATTGCAGAGGCAGCTTTGATTCTGTAATGCATAATTTGTGCTTTCAGAAGGAACCCAAACAAACTCCATTAAAATATTATATTTCTTTAGAAAAATATAGACACTATATCATAAAGCAATGGGAAATTAAAGTAAATTTAATTTTTAGTTTTTGTAGGGAAAGCTTGAAGAAATCCAAGTTATGTTACAGCAAAATTCAAAGATTTTTTAATATGCTCAAGTGCCAAATATACTGGTATTTTTAAACTATTTTATACTATTTCATTAAATACTGGTCTATTTTGGACCCAAAGTGTTAGTAAAGGGCCAAAAATGAACCTGGAAATTACATTGTTTTCTACAGGAGTGGAATAAAGAAGGGATGAAATAAGTTTACTTCTGTGGTAGACATTTCTCCATATGAGAACAGTTTTGAAAATTATATTTCCATGTGTCTGGTGGAAAAAAATATTTCTAATAGTATCTTTTCTTTTCTATGTACTAAATCATAGGACATATTCAGTAGTTAGATTTCCACAGTAAATTTATTTTGTTTGGAAAGCAAAATAAATATATTACTTTTCTAAATATTCAGATAAACTATAATGGTGTCTCATTTTCCATCAAACTTGTTGGGGAGTACTTTATATAAAGAACAATAAATGTTTATGTCTTCTTTTGGTAGGTGCTTGCTTTTTCACAATTGTTTCTCTTCTGTATCAGGTTCTACAGCCCTCGCATGCTCAAGTTAGTTCTCTGTCAATGATCAAGTTTAGTGCCTGTATATGCTGACAATTTTTGATGGTACTTGGTTATGCCCAGGGCTCAGACTTCCATTGATCCTGTACTAGTCATGATCTTTCTTTGCCTTTCTAGATTTCAAGTGTATCCTGGTTCACTCCAATTGCAATCTGCATTTCTATAGAATGACTGAAACTGACCTCTCAAACTGGCTGGATGGCACTTCCTATTTCTATCCATCTTTTCCAGTAATTTATTCTGTGATATCACAGTGTTCCAAGTCAACATGTGTTGTTGTTTTCAGGGTTAGTAAGTAGGGTTTTGCAGAATACAAGTCTGAGAAATGTGAATTTAAAAAAAAAATAGAAGTGGAAGGTTTCACTGCTTCACTGGGTCAATTAGGCAGGAAAAACATTTTCTCTATGAGAAAAGCTGACTTTAAATGGAGATGGTGTGTGATATATAGGAACATTTATATCCTCTTACTTCAAGATTTATGTATCTGTTCAACTTGAATTTATATGAATTCATGATAAGTACATTGCATGACATTACAGTGTTCTATGACTGTGAAAATAACCTTGGGCTGTTTCATTTGAGTGTCCTTTCTGTGTTCTTCTTCAAATATATATACATCCCATGAAAAAATAGTTCTGTTCCAGTTAGATACATTACTTGTTTGTTATGGGTTTTGTTATGACCAAAACAATTAACTGGACTTAAAGGTTTTGCACATCTTTCTAGCTTGGAGGAGAAAGTGTTAATGAAGTTCATGTTTGAATGCAAACTTCTTTTTTTGCAATAAAGTGTGAAGTCCTGCATTCCTAAATACTAGGGGAATTCAAGGATGGAAAGAGCTTCAACTCATGACACCCACTTTTTTAATCTTCACTCTGACTAAAAGCCTAAATTTCAGGCTTTCTCTATAGAAGAAACCTTCTGCATAGAACATATACTCCAGAGTTTTTATCCCTTTTCTAGAAGTTGATTAGCTCCTTCAAAAACTGGCCTGCCCCATTCACATACAAACATGGAGCATACTCTGCCCAGCATGATGCTCACAAAAATTGTTAGTTCCACAGAGATCATACAGTTTGTCAGCAAGAACTACCGTACAAATAAGAGTTTTTCTAGAGCTTGATCCAACCTGTTACCTCATCTTTAATTTCACTGTAGTTAAAAAAGATTACTATAACTATTGAACATAATAGCAAATTAAGAAAACAGCATGTGGATATGTATATATATGCAGGCTTTTTTCTTGATTTTTAAAGCCTTTTGGGATTTATCATTATAACTGTGGTATAGAATATTTTGACTGCAAAAAGTTGTTCATTTGGTATGGGAATCACGTTGTACAATAAAGCTGTTCAGATTTTCAAAATAATTCCAGACATTCAAGTTTCAGATGTCTAATGTCTTAATGTCATAATCTGATTTTTGGCTTTGTCACATTAACTGTTTGCCTGCTAATATTTTCAGAAGAGTTTTGTTGAGAGGCATTAAACTCACAATTTTCAGGAGGTTGTAGAGCTGAGGTGGTGAAACTTTCTTCTTCAACAAATAAGGTTTTTTCCCACTTTGCTCATGTCAGTAGTTTTCTACTCTCTCAGCCATCTGGAGAGCATTTTATACTATGGTAAGAAATCTTGGTGAAATTGATATTTCATCAGTTTGGTAATAGAGGACAATAATCCGTTACTTAAAAATAAGTGTGACCAACAAGCCTTTGGAATAAACTGAGAATTTGGCTTCTGACCAGTCAACTGGGATTTCCACAGACTTCACTGGTCACTGAACCAAACTGTCATGCGTATGATGATACAATCTTAGTTTATTTCTGAACTGTGAAATAGATGCTTGCCACAATATATCCTGGGACATTGAGGAGCCTGGCTTTACAGGGACCACTTTCCAGCCTCCCTGTTTAGGTGTCTTTTCTTCAGAAAGAGGACAGAGGTTGAATGGAGATGGTTACATGGTCTCATATTTTCTCCCTTGCATGGAATCTGGACTTAGCTAGGAATTATTCTAGTGCTGAGGAGCATGAAGCTATTCTTGTTCACATGCATTTTATGCCACATCTTGGTCACCGGATAGGACCTTAGAACCTATATTTGGCTGATGATAAGAAATAGAAGGATTGGGTATTACTGTCACAGGCCTGAAGTTTCGCTCTTGGAGTTTTATTTGAGAGCATATTCCACTGGCAAACAAAATACAAAATATAGTGATGAGGAAAACTACAATGCTTACAAGTATGAAATAAAGAAAATATCAAATTATAATGATACTTAACATAAGAAATCCTCATGAAGTGAAAAGTATCCTTACAGGAAACCACTGAGGCTAAGAAATTATTCACCTCAAGAATCAGAACTTTAGCTGTTGATTAAATAAAATTTTCACAATTTGAATGATACACTAATCCTTATAAGCTTATAAATTTCATTCATCTGTGTGAGAGAGAAACAGGTTTTTAACAGGCATTTTTTTGCCTTTTACTGAAGTGTCAGTATCAGCCATTATGACATTTGAGATAGTTTGGAACTCTGAGTTATAATGGCAAATTTATATTTCTTTATTTTTTAAACCTGCTAGCATTATTACTTCATCTTTTCCCATTTTTTTTCCACTGTCTCCTTCCTCCCTGCAGGACTTGTGCACAAAGGCCAGTCTTTGGGCATTATGTGTGTGCCAAACTCCTTAACCATTCTCTCTCAATCTGAAATAGAGACATGGCTTTTGGTTTTATAATGTAAATTCATTCTCTGAAATGAGAGGTTCATACTTACTATCCTTTGACTTCAAAGACAAGCTCTCTTGAGATGATGAACTAGGAACATCAACTGAATTTGCAAATGACATGAGGCTTAAACTAGTGGCTTAGTTATATAAAAAGAACACAAATCACAACTTTGCTCTCTGGTTCCTGTACAGAATCATCCCAACATCATATTCTTAATTCTCCATTGAAATTCCAGACCTTACATATGAGGTAATTTTAGTTAATAAAGTGGAATAAAATTTTTTCACACTGCAAACAGTTGGTATCTAAATATTAAAGATCTTATTTTGGTCTCTTTGGGTATCATCCAGAAGGCATCTATTGTTATAATGATAATATCACAGCAGATAAAAACAAACTCATCAATCTTAACAGAGTATTAAGTCTGAAAGTTGATTATGATCACTTAAATCTCAATATGTTTAATTATTTTTAGTGTTCTTTGTTCTATGAGAATATTCATCTTGAATGCTCGTCTGGTGTGATTGGAGGAAGTTGTTACAAAGTTTAATTGATCTTACTGAATTTCATAGAGTAGGAACAAAGTTGTAAGTACAGTAGCAGCTACTGAATGATCTATCAAATATAGTTTGGATTATTTAAGTAACAGAAATATTTGTTGCTCTTTTAAAAAATTGATTAAGCCCACTTGTCATGGTCCGCTGCTGGCAGAACCCCGAGATTTATGATGGAAAGTCTTTTTTTTCCCAAGCCCTGCATCAGAAGAAAGGTCAGGAGTCTGTCGGCTGCTGNAAAACTATATATTAAACTTTTGTCACTTGTAATTCTTCATATAGAGTTGGTAATTTTTCCCATGGACTAAAATCAAAGCCACGCTCATTGTTGGCCTCATGCCAGGGTCTCTGAGCCCCTTGCTGAGCTCTCAGATTACCCAGGGCACCCAGAGGGATGTTCTGGGTTCCGACACCCACTTAAAATCTTCTTGTATCCCTGCAGAAGTTTGATTAATTGTCTGCCTCTTAAAGTATTGTTAGGCATAACTGATACTTAATGATGGTATGGGAAATAATAAAAAAGTATATTGTGATAGATTTTCCATAGTGTTCCAGCAACATGTATGCACCCTGTTTTCAAATTGACATTCCACAGTCCTTTTGATAGTTATTAATATGAATCTTTATCAGATTCCAATTTCCTTCTTTTTTATTATTTCACTTTTTGGGTTTATCTTACATTGCATAGAAGTGTATGTTTATATTAGTCTTTATAGTGCATTTCAATCCTAACTGAGCTTAAAAGCTACCTGGAAGCTTACTGAAGTAGGGTGACAAGTAAGCCTTCACTGACAAATAAAACATACTTCGGAAAATGAAGGTCTGTGGAAAAAATGTAGTGACAAAAATTTGATTTTAGCTCATTACACAGCAAGGTTAATATCCTGCCCCAATGCTGAGACAATACAAACAGTGCTAATGTACTGATTTGGGAAAATGCCTCAGCTTAGTCCAGAGAGAGTTTAGTGTAGAAAAATCACTGACACACCTATTTATTTCATTGCATCTTCCAGACAGCAAATGAAATTACTGAAGTATCACTACAACAATGTAAGAACTGGACAACTATGCAAAAATTCAATTACTTTTCAATAAAATACATATTGTAAATATTTGCATAATCAGTGAAAAAATAGATCAAAATTTGCATTTTTTGCATTACATAGCACTGTTTTGGTGGCTAAGGAGACAGTGGAATAACTTGAGTGATTAAAGCCCAAATGCTACTGATTTGGCACTCAGTGCATGGTAGCCTCTCTACTTTTTTGTTATTTTTCTTTTGTTTTCTCTGAAGTGCAGAATTCCTAGTAAGATTGCTAAGATTACACATCATGTTATTGTAATTGCTAAGGAAATAGGTCTGTGGAAGAAAAAGCAAAAGGCATTTCTTCATTGGATGACTATTGTATATACTGAGGTTTCTAAAAATTGAGATACCTATTTTTTTGTGCATAACTTGTCGCCATTTATTCTTTTGGCCAATGTCAAAACAGAAACATATTCCATCTGAATTTAGAAACTCTCTTAAACATAAAATTCTTAGAAGTATCAATCAAAATCATCCTGTGAAGTAAACTTACAAAGATGCACACCTAGGACACATATCAATACCATAACTTAGAGACACATACAACATGATGTGATGATGACCTCATCAGTGTCAAGTTCCTGAGATGTCCTCGTTGAAGACAAAGGTGATGGGTAGTTGTAAAAGCGAAGTCTTTTATTGCATCGTTGCATCAGTCCCATGAAGGCAAAGTTATCAGAGTCTGTAGCAGCACACAGAAGCCTCGTAACATAAAGTCTCTAAGTCCCAAGCTGAAGCAGCAGCCGCAACAGCAGCAGGGGCCTCAGTAGTCTGTGTCCTGTGAACATCTTAGCAGCAGCAGTCTATGCAATAGCAACAACAGCAGCATCGCTGTTTTTGTGAGCCCTGTGTGTGTTCTCTAAGCGTGCTTTTTCTAATATTCTTAGTACATTCTATTCTAATTTTAGCCAATCAGGCTTAAACACGAACTTTCTACAAAAAGTGTTGGACCTATCCTAAGCTAAGATTGATGTGTGAAGACAAACACAAATTCTTAAACAAATTCTATGCATATAGCTCTATGTGTTCTATCTAAGAATGCATAGCAAGGTTACATTATTTCCATTATGTGTAGAATCTATCTGTCTTTGCAAAAGGCAATGCCACTAAACTAAATCTTTAAACTAGATCTTAGGGCTTCTCTTACTAGCTAATACAGGCACTTAAAATCCTCTATTTATTTAAGGCTAGCTTGTATTTCTACTTCATGTCTGTGTGATATTATGTATTTTAGATTTTCTGAAGGTTCTAATTCAATTCTTACATTTCTGAGCTCTCCCGGGCCTGTATGGATCTGGCCCAGGGGGGATTCATACTCCCACACCCCAGTGCATTTTTTTAAGGACAGTTTGAAAATCCAATTACCTGCTCTTGTTTCATCTGGTGAAAAACTGTTATTACAAGAATCTCTTGATTTAAAATGCAGTCTGCAACGCACAGAAAGGCACAGTTCATCTTTCACTGATAAACTGAATGGAAAAGACAAAAACTGGGCAATGATCCTGTGAAATATACTCTGACTTACTGTGCTGTGTGATACTGTATTTTGTATAATGTAATTCACGAGGCTTGCAGAGAGATTAAAGCATTGTGCTAGCAACCATTTTGCTGTTATTTATTTTACTTTATTTAACTGGTAGTTATTTTATAAAAGTTCAGTTTACTTTCCACAAATTTGTCTTTGGTTTACACTTTTTATTACCTTCAAAGAAAATAAAAAATCATCCAGAGCTATCATTGCCGTATTCTACAGTTGTTACTTATCTGAGATTCTGTGGTTGTTTGTCCTTGCCCATAATTTTCAGAAGAGTTTCATCTAGCCTGAATAAAAGTTCTTGAGTCAGTATTCTGGATGGTTAAAATTTAAAGCATTGCTGTGGCAGGTGAGTACCATACTAAATAATCTTAGTAAACACTATACTTTTTTTTTTTTGATAGGGAGAAGTCTAATTTTGAGCTAAAACCACAAAATTTAGCTGATTTCTTAATGGCATCTGGTTTTGAAAGGAGCTGATTACGAACATCTTTTAAGTTTGCTGTGAAAATTCCAAATATTTTTATTACATATATTCAGAATATTATTGTCTTCAATTCATGTGTATTAGTGGCAGGATTTTACGTTGGCAACCACTGTCACAATTGCTGCAGTATGTTCAGATATTAAGTACGTGTATTTTATAAGGAGTATTTTGCAAGTTTCTGTGAAGACTGTAGCTATGCCTGCAAAGTAGATCTCAAAATGTAAGGATTCTGGGATCTTGAGAAAATAATTTGAACTTGTTTCTTTGTTGTTTCCAGAATTAAAGACCACTTTTAAAATAGAAAAATGCACTCAATAAAATGTTTTAATTTTTCTTTCTTAAATTTATCTAGACTCTCAGTAATATGAACTCTGTAAACAAGAAATTATCTTAAACTGCACATTTTTGGCATTACAGGACTCGTGAATTTTCAAGATAAATTTAACATTGAAACAAAAGAAATACATAAAATGTGTTATGCCAAAGAGAAAAAGACCCATGCTCTGATATTTAAAGCAGGGTTGCTAGTCGTGGTTCTAATTAGAAAATAATCCTTTACCAACTTGTTCAGTTACTAAGTCAGGAAACACATTTTACTATAAGAAATTTCAATTGAACATAGGCAAATGATCTTTGGGTTTACCCACATTTTAATTTTTTTAATTTAAAGAAGAATTTTATCTGTTACTTTTCTAACTCAACAAAATAAAGCTTTTGAGTATTGTAGTCCATTTTAATGTTTTCCATTTTACCAAAACTACTTCAATTCTTCTGGGGACTTACTGTCTTGATGAAATGAAAACAGTTTGGAAAAAAGTTTCCTTGAGAGAGCAGAGAAATCTTAATAAAGAAATCAGAACTACATCAGGAAGGAGTTCTAAATTCAATGTCTTAAGTCATTTGGGCCACTTGAAGTGCTATATTTGTGTACCTAAGTAGATTTTTTTATGGATATAACTTTTATGGGTGTAACTGAGTATACTCAGTTATCATAACACTAAAATTGTATCAAATATATGAAGAAAACTTCTGTATGGGCTGGCATGACAGTGTGCACAGAAATCCAAATTGCTGTAGCTTGATAAATTATCACAGATAAATGAATATGCCACAAAGAAGCAAATGAATACTTAAAATATTTAAGTTTCTGTTGAATTTGCTCAGAGCATATTATTTTAAAAAAAGAAAAACAGCAAAGATCATATGTATGTATTGATTGAAAGTCATCCAACTGTTAAATGCCATTTTCAATGACACCATCAATGTAACAGTTATGTTCAGGTGTTTTGTTTCATAGACACCCATGTCAGATGCCACAAGCCACACTAATCTGTTCCCGAAGCTGGGGTATTTTTAGCTTTCTGAAAGTAATCCTGTCTAAACAACTTCCTTAATAGTCTTGATTGATGCATCTGCACCTAAAATTTTCCTCATATATGCTTTGATATATTTAATACAATATTAAAAAGTTATGCAGGGCAACTTCTATTGAATTATTTTTTCAGATGTATTTCTGCTCTTCATTCCATCTCAGTTTGTGTAGGTCATGCCAACATCCACACGTATGCTAGAAAACTAACAGGGTTGTTCATATCACAGGGTGGCCTTGAGCATTGACGCAGCACTGTTTAAGTAAGCAGATAGCACAGCCCTGCTCTGATCCTGTCTAGTGCCTATTTGCTTAGATAATGCTCATCCATGATTCAGGATAAGCAACTACCAAGACTATTTACAGTATATAATTTAAAGTCAGCTACCCTGTCTTGTACAAAGAATCAAAGAATTTGTCTGTACAGAAATTATCTCTTCCATACTATTGAGCATTGGGCTCAGAGAATGACTCACACCCTGTTTTGGGTTTAAGCATAGATACAGTTCATGTAAACATCTGTTAGTTGTGCTGTTGCTTATGAATTCTGAAAATTATCTGCTAGTCTTGAATTTAGACTTCCTTGAAATAACATTGATTTTCATAAGGGGAGGATTTTAACTTTTCTATGGTAACAGATGGTTTGTTCCAAAATCTGGCCTTGACATTTTCAGTAATATCTTGCCTGTTTTGTTTCATTGTTTGCTCTTGAAATAGAGAGAACACCTTCACAGTGTTTGGTGTCAGCCAGCAGATGGTGCAGTATTCCCTTCCATGTCTGGGTTCTATCAATATCTGCAATTTGTTCACTTATTATTTGATTCCCCTGTCTACAGTTTACCTTTGGGAACCTTTCTCACTTGATAGCACATTGTCTCGGGTATTTCATTCCATCAGGTTATGACTGAAAAATATGAAGTAACTTCAGAGCCATCTCCCAGGACTCTTGGAAGCCATGGGACAAAGGATTTGTGGTGGTTGACCTCATCTCCTCAATACAGTCATCTGCTCCAAAACTGCTCTTGGTCCATGCTCTTTCTCAAGCACACTTGGAGGCAGTGAGAACATTTTGGTTTTCCTCTGTACTAGTCCTGAAGTTAGTGAAGAATGGCATAATGTGGTCCTGCTTTCTCCTGCTTGTTTCAGGAAGATTTGGCAGCATAACTGTTTCGTTGGTAAGATGCAAGAGTTCCCGGCCTAAATATGCAGCATTCATGGCAATTGTCCCACTGTGTTATAGTATCTTTCTGGATTCTGGATGGTTATGTGGAAATATTCAGACACTGCTCTTTCTTACATGAGATAAATTTCTTACATTTTCATACATGAGATAAATGTCAAGAGTCAGAAGCTAATAGGAACTGTATCATAAAGTGCTCTTAGTGTAGAAAAAATCACTATTCTAATTTGGTTTTGTCATTTCTGATTTTTTGGGGGTTTTTTTAATGTTGTGTGAAAATACAAATGATAATGTTTAATGATATGTTTTATAAGTTTCCATAATTTCCAACACCATAAAACTGCCAGGTTGTCATTACATTTATATGTCAGACATGACAAAAACTGGATGGATGGATGGACAATTCTAGTTGTGCATTACATTGTAGAAAGTTTTGTGGTATTTTATGCTATAGTTTAATTATTAAAACAAAATAAATCTTCTGAGAGTTGTATTTAACTTTTCCCACAGACACTTTATATGTGCTTTTGTCCTAGTGCTCTTCTTTATCTCTAGCTTTTGTGCTTTGTGTTATTTTTATTAAAACCAAATAATTTCAATTAAATTTGACAAACAGCTATGCATGAAAAATTGGCAAAGAGAAAGAAAAAGAATGTCAAAATATAAAACCAAATAATTTGGCCACTAGTTCTAAAGAGATACAATCAGTCAACACAATTCTTTAAAAATAACTTGAGGTGTTAGGCTTCATACTATCAAAATGGTAGCAAATCCTCTTGAAGTATTTATTTCCAAAAGGACAATTTAAAATTAGTTCTTCACTTACATAGTGCATTGTATGTATTTTGTAGGGATGAAAAAACTGGCTCGTTCTTCTGATGATGATGTTTAAAATGAAATTCATAGTGCATGAAGTAAATAAATGAAGATCAGTATATCTTCCTTAGAAAGTAGTGGGCAGGTCTTGCAACCAGCTCCATGTAGTCCTTCTACCTTCAAACTCAGCCTTGGAGAGTGGGCTCTCCCTCGCCTCCTCCTCTTGCCTGGGACAGTCTTAGTGTCTTTGCTTTGCCTTTCAGAGAAGAGTTGTCCACTGGTATCTGATAAAGTGTCTGCAAAACTGAACGTTTCTTTGCAATGATAATCCTCTGTGTGTTCTGTAGTAAAGGACCAGAGATTGTCCTCTGCTTCTTGCTGGTGCCTAAGTGAATCTGGGGGGGGTCTTAGATGTTACAGCTGAGAGTAGAACTTAATCTACCACCAGGCTATAGACCCCAGTGGAGATCACTAATTTCATTTCACCTCTCAGAGCTGGTGTATGTAATGTATATCACATGCAATTTATCTTTATATATCATGTAATGCTCATATTAGACAATTGCAAACATGAGAGATTAACAAAGCGCAGAGAAATAATGCTTCTTTCCCTTAATCTAAAGTTTTATGTTACTGTGCTTGTGAAACTCAGAAAACACATTAATAAATCATGTAAAGAAGAAGGAGAACAACTGAGTGTCTAGAAATGTGTCAGCAAGCCTTTGAAGAGCAAGAAGGATGTAACTAGATAAGCATACATTCTGAAGTAGCAGAAATACATTTGTCTGCCACTGAGGTTGTCGTGAGGTCCATTGTTCGCTTCACGCGAACAATTCTCAGGTACATTCCACATTTGTCAGAGTCATGTTTACAGAGCCCTTTTCTCAGGGTGCTTCATCTTCTGTTTATAATGCTTCCCATCAATTAAAACAAAGGAGTCCTTTGTGTGGTCTACAATTATTTGCTGTATTGAAAGAATAGTATATTTTACATGCATTTTTAGAAATCAGTTGACTCAGATAATGTAATGTGATCAGAGTCCAAATAAAGAAGAACAAGTTGGCACTTAATTTCCTTTTCATTTTGGTGTATTCCTATATATCACTTTGTCCCTGTCATTTCCAATGAGGAATCAATGAGAATAAATTCTATGTATTCTATATTACGCCAAATTGCTGATAATGACAGGTGAGCTCTCATGACTGCCTTGTGTAGTAGCCTTAATGCTTTTCTATCTGTACTTGAAATAGCTCATACATTTTAAATAATATTTAGCCTTTTTATAGCTGCAACATATTGGTAGCTTATAATGATTAATTAGTTGGCTCAAATCTATTTCCTGTCACACTATTTCTATGTCACACTGATGAACTCCTATACTGTAGCAGAAGTCCTTGCTGTTAATCTGTCACTTCAGTATTGTATATCATACTTTAAGGCCTATATCCCATAATCCAATGGTTTATTGTCATCCTGTTTTTTCCTGGGTGATACACTGACCCTCCTCTATATTTGGCAAGACTTGGCTGCTCTGTATTATCAGTGAGGTGTATATTCTAGAAATTTAAATCCCAGCACTACAATTAAAAAGATTTATGAAAATGCAGGATTAAAATCCTCTCCTCACAGAAATGTACTAGATTATCTTCTGGATGGCATGGCTCACAGAGATTCACATTTCTTAAATAAAAATTCTCAAGTTACATTTATAGAAAGATATTTCAGACTGGAGAAGACTTTACACAAGTTCATATCTTCCTTCTCCTTGCCTTCATTTCTAAGCCAGTCATTGATCATCTAGTTATTTGGGGAATAATATGACCTTCATGTTAACTGTTAATTTTCCTCACCTCAATAACCCCTACGATTAGATTGTCACCTTCAGCTGTGGCAACTGAAAAGAAGATGTTTTGGTTATCATATCATGCTGGTTTCAGCTAGAGTAGAGTTAGTTAACTTCACAGTAGCTGGTATGGGGCTGTCTTTTGGATTTGTGCTGAATACAGGGTTGATAATATCAAGATGTTTTTGTTATTGCTGAGCAGGGCTTGCACAGAGCCAAGGCCTTTTCTGCTTTTTGTTCTGCTACACTGGTGAAGAAGTTGGGGGTGCCAGGGAGACTGGGAGGAGACACAGCCAGGACGGGTGACCCCAACTGACCAAAAGGATATTCCTGGCCATAGGGCATCATCCTTACTATATAAATTGAGGAGAAGAAGGAGGAAGGAGAGGACATTTGGAGTGATGGTGTTTGTCTTCCCAAGTAACTGTTACTTTTGTAACTAACATGGAGGTAATAGAAAATGCAGTAAGTTCAAAATTATTATGTATTAACATTTCTGTACTTTTAGGGGTTAAGATTTTGGGTTTTATTTTTACATGGGGAGTTATTTCAAAGCTAAATTCAGATAGGCAGTATACTAACACTCCAATTACATTTTTTATTATTGCTTCTCTTAATTTTTCCATAGGAGGCAAATATTTTCTTGCGTTATTTAACTTCTTGTGAGAAGTTAAATATCTACAGAATATGCTAAAGAGGCTCTAAACACGGTTTGACTGAGTTAAATGATTTCTGTTACATCCCTTGCCATTATCTGTTTCTCTTCAAGTCTGATAATCTTCCATTTTTTTTAAGATAAGTATTTTAGCATTTCATTGCAGAATGGAAAATATAGGCACAACTGTCTTTGTTTGTTTTGATAAGACACAGGTAATAACTTAGACTAAACCTCTTTCAATAGAATGTCTTTGTTGTATGACCCTATTGGAAGGTGAAATACAGCAGACTAAAAAGAGAATATTTTCTCGCTAGAAAACTTGTATGGACTAAATGCAACAGCTGAATTGTGTTTTGAACCATAAGCAAAATTACCATATTGAAAATCTATCTAGGCAAGTCTGGGAAATACTAGTGAGCATTACTTGCTCCATAGTGAAGATTAAAACTAGCATGCCATTATGCATCAAATATATTAAAAGCAAGAAACTAAAAACTGTGAAATGCACAGGCTTCATCTTGACTATTTGTACAGGACATTGGAAGTGAAAAGAGAAAGGTTGAAAGAAATTGTGGAAGAAAAAGTGGAAAGGAAGTTAAAAACTGAGACTGATCAAAAGCGTTTCTGTTTTTCTCTTTTCTTTAACTTAAAAAACAAACATGAAAGTAAATCTTAAGAGAAACTATTATTTTACCAAAGAATCCTTACAAAATCTTTACAAGCCTTACAAAAACTCCTGTTTGTCCTGATCAACCCAACAATTCCAGAGTTTCTTTTCTTAATTTTAATGCCTTAGACAAAGACATTAAATGAGTACACACACAGTTAGATGTAATGTTTCTGGGAGATCAAATTCAGTTTTTGGATAATCAGATCAAAGACATGGTATTATGTAATCAGTTGTGTGAAATGAGATGGAAAATTAAATTATCCGGCTTAAACACTACTTTCTGAAACTCAGGTTTGTCTTTAGTTTACTAGGTTATTTTACATTAAATTTTTTAGGAAGACCAATGGTACCATTTTTGTCAAAGTTCTTCTATACCTTAAGCTCTCTCAATTTTTTTTTTTCATCTATCAGGCAGATTAGCCACAAATCATAATTATCTGTTGTCAGTCTAGAATCTGAATCTGATTTTTCTTTGTCTCACCAGACTTGCCACTCACTATGGGCTGATTCACAGGAACAGATTCTCTTCTGGACAAATCAACTGTGATACTGCAATTAGTTTCCTCCCATCTTGTACATTAGCTTTATGTAGCAATAAAGCAACACTTATTAACTGTTTTTCATGTAGGGAGCTTTTAGAGCATATAAGGAGCCTGGAAATTTCATGAAACAGAAGATTTTATTCATTCTATGCCTGTTTTTGTTATTTAATCATAATATTAATTTTTTTTAGTGCCTATTTACTGAAAATTCAGAGGCTGTGTCTGCAAAATTTACAAACCACTAGAACAGAAGTTCATAATAATTATTGTGAGATTTCTTCTTAAAATCCATAACTACAGCATTATTGTCAGATGTGGACAAGTTTTTCCAAGAATTTGAGCATTCATCAGCATTTTTTTGTGGGTGGATATAAAAAATAAAAGGATTTTGTAGGCGTAAACAGAAAAATCACATTTTTGTCTGAACAGCTGTATAATAGCCACTTTTAAAAGCTAAATAGTAAACACAGAAGTGAAGGGTTTCACACCATAGAATGTAAGACAAAATATTTCTGGCTTCCATATTGTGGGAGTTATTATAAAGCAAAAAAAAAGCTAAGTAAAAATTGTCTGTGTACTTGCACAGCTGACACTTCAAGAAATAAGTTAGAAATCAAAATCATTTTCAGAGCCATGCTAGTTGCCAACCACTTAGGGATTTGGAACTAATTGAGGAGTACACACAAATACTCTATCATCTACCATTTGTCATATGTCTATTTTGTAAAAGATTTCTCTTAATAAATCTTTTGTGCTGTGTGTAAAAATCAGAGTTGTTTTTAAATCTTGATATCATATTTATCTTAAAGTTGATATATCACTCCTATGTATATTTAAAGTACAACCATAAAACAGAGTTGATAGATAAGGATAATATCTTTTATTGACTTTATAATCTTTATATCTTTATAATTGGTTATTATTGCTGAAAAACAGGGACAAGCTTTTGAGTGCAGAAGCTTTCTTCATATCTAAAGCAGAAAAAGCATATTTCAAGCACAAAAAAAAGCTGGAAAACATTGCATAGTGTTTCAGAAATACCAAATCTTTGAGAAGAAAGGTAACTGGATGTTACAGTTATAGGAGGTTGTCTAAACCAAGACAGAGGTATTAATGAAGAGTGGGAGAAAAGAAACACGACGTATGTGTGTTTGGAGCAAAATGGATGCAAGTACTCCATATTCAGTAACCTAACACGGATGTGTGTCAAGGATATTTTTCACTGTGGAAATACTTCATAATTTTGAAAGATCTGTCAAATACCCATATAAGGAATTAATTCTAAACCCCATCTCAATATGACAGTGTGGTAAGGTGTTTTGCCTTGTGAAACACCTCCCATTAAAAAAAAACCCACCATATTACTAATTATATCTCTCTCTTTAATATCTGAAGCTTTTGCCAGACACAAGTTGCTGTTACAGGTTTTGGGTTTGATTTTCTGGAGCTAAAACATTCAATAACAAAACATTATAGATTACAAATTAAACATTGAAAAAAAAATTAAAGAAATTTTTGTTTTCCTATTGACAGAGAACATGAAAAAAATTGCTTCTTCTTGGTCCTGCTTTCTTTTCAATGTGTTTTTGACCTCCTGGTCCCTTATTACCTGATACAACTTTCTCATGACTTTTGGAGCAGATTTCTTTCATCATCTAATGAGTATTACTAGCAGCATGCAGAATGTCTTCAAGAAATACAAACCCCATAAATTTAGAAATTTAAATGTCTTTTAATTCTTGTTATTTTATTTAATANAATAAATTCCATGATAATTATTATTATTATAATTATTATTATTATTATTTAATTTTGTTAATTAATTTGTTATTTTGTTATTTTTAAAATTTCTCTACAAGTGGTTCTTGGCATACTCATAGAATTATATAATCACAGAATCATTAAGGTTGGAAAGAGCATAAAGTCCAAATGTCAACCCAGCACCACTACCATGTTTACCACTAAACCATGTTCTCAAGTGCCACAGCCACACATTTTGAACACTGCCATGGTTGGCAGCTCCACCACTTACTTGGAAAGTCTGTTCCATGCTTTACAACCCTTTCTGTGAAGAATTTTTTTCTTGATATCTAATCTAAACCTTCCATGGAGGAACTTGAGGCCATTTCCCTGGGTTCATACTGACTATAAAGGCATCTGGTAAAGGCATCTGATTTTTTCTTGTGAAGCAAAAAGCCAGTGAGAAAAAAATTACAGAGATGTTCCTTCTCCTGCATGATCCGCTATTGGGACGTGATTTCATCCATTTCTACAGTGGGTAAGTATTATGCAATTGCCCTTTTAATCTCCTATAAGAGATTAACAATCAGTGCATGTGAGGCTGTGTTAGAATGTCATTGGCACTATGTCTGCCAGTAGTGAGATGCTCACAGCAAATGCATAATACTTACTTTCAAGTATCGGTTCCAGATAATTTTGATTTATGTGGATTGATCTGTTTCAACATGAAAGATTGAAGTCAATAGCTAAGGTGTGCAAGATTGGGATTCAGATCTACTCAGAGTCAAGTGAGGAGAAAAATGAACCATGACCTCAAACAGAGACTGTCTATGGGCTACTTCCTGACTGGGGTTTAGCCAAGAATTGTAAAGTTCATTTCTTGGCTGCTTTAGTTCAGACTTCCACAGTTGAAGTGAGACTGCTCTGAAATCAGTGGGTGGGCATTTCGTTTTTGCTTAACCCGACAAATTTTATCTAGGTTATTCAGAGCTTCAGTTTGGCCTATGTGACAAAGCTTGTTAGGTGTAAAGAATCCTGCCTGGATGCTACCAAATCTCACAGGAAAAATTGGGTAACAGCTAAGCACTGGTTTAAAGGTGGAAGTGTATCCTTAATGAGATGGATTGGTCTCCAAGTGATTTGGAGGATCCTGTTCTTTTCAGAGAAAATGCATTGCTGTTGAGTCACTTCTCAGCTCTATTCAGAGCTTTGACAGGCCATAAACAAACTTCTGATTCTCCCTGGCTAGCCTGAGTGTCTGTGGTAGAGTCCTAATGGGTAAAAGAAGAAAAAGGGAAGAAAACTAGAGTGCAAAATGCCTCCATTGCGTGTTACGATTAGTGTACTTTGTATTTTAGGATTGGAAGGAAATTCCTATTAAAAATAGGTACATAATTTCTCTACTTCTTCTTCACAGTAAAGAAGCATGGAATTTCTTTATAATCCTGCTCTTGAAATTATTAGGAAATAAACTAGGTCAATATTCAAAAAATAGGGAATTATGTACAAAATCTAATATTTGTGCTGCGCTGGACATTTGTTGCTTACAGGATTCTTTTATTTGTTGTTTTGAGCATCCAAATGAAGATATTTTTTGGAAGAGGCAGAGTATTGTTCTTAAAATTACTGGTTTGGTTCCTATGACTAACTTGCAAAGTAAAGTAGGTAAGAGAGAATATAAGGATCTGGTACTGACTTATCAAAAAGTGAAAATATATGGGAGTATATTAATTTTCATTCTGTTCTTTAGATCTAATATTTCTGTATTTTAATATCTTGTCATAAACCATATTTGGAATTCAATATATTATGCTGTGATAAAAAATGAATTATTATATACTAAACATGCCTATGTTGGTGTCATGAATTATCTGTTGGCCTGATCACATTGTATTAGTATTGAAAAATTGCATTTTTCTGTTTATTTATTTTGTATTTTCAGGTAGAGATTGAAAATCTGGACTATCATTACTTTCTGCCTTTGTTCTTTGATGGGCTTTGTGAAACGGAATTTCCATATGAGTTTTTTGCACGTCAAGGAATCCATGATCTGCTGGAGCATGGTGGAAACAAGATTCTTCCTGTTGTTCCTCAGCTCATTATCCCAATAAAAAGTAGGTGAACATGTAGGAGAAAAATCCATAAACTGTATTTATATGATGTAAATTTTTTAAAAGTTGCTAATTAAGCTGTAAGACATGGCAGCCTGAACATCACATGAAGATTATTGCAAATGTGAGTAAATTCTAAGATACAATGCTAATTTTTGGAGAAAATTATTACTTTTAATATTACATTTCCAATAATGAATGGATCAGAAAAGCTGTAAGTCCTTTTGCTTGGTTTTGTTAGGCTTCTGCAACTCCCAGATTCCTGACTTCAGGGTTCCCCAATGTTCTCTGCACGAGACACATGTGCAGACAAACGCTGAGGGAGCCAGAAGTTTCTGCACCTATTATTTCTATGAGTAACATCAGAGACATGCAACACAGTGTGTGGAAACACCTCCGCTCCTTTCAGAGGCAGTGAACATGCTACCATTCACATTTGCTTTGCTGGCAATGTAGTTATAGGAGTTTTCAACCCCTGCACACATGAAATCACCAATTGTTCCAGCTCCCATGCTCTGACTTCTGCTAATAGAATTGTTTGTGGAGCAAACTGGTGATACTCTCATCTAGGTGTGTTAAAGAAGGGGAAAACAAAGAAACAAACAAACAAACAAACAAACAAAAAAACCCCTCTAAAATATATCTAAAACATTTTTAGAGTGGCATTACTTTTAAAGTCAGATCATTTCAATGGTCTAGTTTATAAATGCACTGCCACAAATAGTACAGCATTACACAGACATTGGTGTGAATGGGTAGAAATGATCAATAGGAAGATCTTCATGCAGCTTTGGTAATGAAGATAGTAATGTGAAATTAAACAAGTATCTTGGATCACCCACTTGCCAGAATCTTTTCTGTTCTGTGCTGTGAATGCTAAAACAGATATGTAGACAATCTGAATTTAGGCCTTAAAGCCAGAAAAGCTCACATTTTTGGACTTGTAACTTAGAAGGACGACGTATTGTTTCTACACAGTTTCAGTCAGCAGACCAGTTCTTCTGACTGAGTCCAAAAAGAATAACGTCTATCCTAAGGAACATTGAAGTTTTCCTTTTTGAGGCTTTTACCATGCTTTTAAACATAACTTCTGTGATGCAGTAAATCAAGGACACCTTAAACTTTGTTAAAAATATTTCATTAAGAAACTGATTTTTTTTTGTGAGTCAGATCTAGAGAAATGAATAGAGCATTACTCCTCAGTGTCACCTACAAGTCCTTTTTAATATTTAATAAATTTCCAATTTAAACAGATTTTTGTTTTCTTATTGTTCACATTCTGTGTGCAGCTGATTTCTGTTTTCTTATTGTTCATTCTGTTTGCATGTAAAATGTTGTCTTGAACTCCAGTACTGATAGTTCCCATTTAATGTCCCATTTAAAATCAGTGTCACTTTTGCATTTAGCTATGTAAAGTTGAATGTGTTGCTAGCAGTTGTTCTAAGCACAGTTATATTTCTCACAGATCTTCACTGTATTTAGGAGTATTTAATGACTGTTAAATACTTCCTTTCACAAAATGCTGCAATACTCTCATGGAATAAACATGGTTTTTTGGTCTGTTGGCTTTTTCTTTCTGCAAATCATGTAAGTTGATTTCTATCACCTACAGAAAGTAAGTTATAACTCTAATATAATTGTGATTTTCATCCTGGCTGACTGTTATTCTTGAGAACCAGTTCTGGTTATTAAGATCACAGACTGAAAGATAAAAGTAAACAAGCATGCTTTTATAGACTTCAAATGCTTTTAAAGAAAGCAAAGGTCTCTGTTTTTTGGGCTTTTTTAATTGTCCTGAAGTTCAAATACTAAAGCATTTCCTCTGCAGATTTCATAAACCAGTACAAGTAGTTGCAATTAGGTTTATGTTCGATTCCTCTGCTCAAAACTGGTCATTTCAGGTGTTTTCAAATAGTATAGGAAATAGATCCTTTATTGCTCCTTTTTACTCTTGTCTGTGAGGAGAAACTGTGTTTCTTATTCAATAAAGATAAATCTCATCCATGTTTGGAAAGTGAAATCTGCAATTAACATCTCTGACTTTTAAAGCTGGAGTTAGAGCTATTTATTTATGAATTTATAAATGTATTAATATTTAGCATTTATTAGTAATGAATTTCATCTGCAATTTTATCACCCAGTTGTTCTGTACGGTGAAGTCCTTTTATAGTTCTTCAGAGTCAGTCTTTGTTTTTGGCATCCGGAATAGCTTGATATCATCAGAAATCTTTGTTATCATCAGTAAAACCCCTTCCAAATCACCTATGGATTTAGTGAAAAACATGATCTTCAACACAGATTCCTGCAAGGCCCTACTAGTGATACTCCTCTTCTGCAATCATTTATTGTTGGGCTGTGTAGCTGTAGTGTACCAAGATTCCTAAATGGTCTGCTTTATTCCTGTGTAAGGATACTAGTACTTTCTTCAATTTATGTTAACCTCTGGATACCGCTTATATTTTCCAATATATTGGAATGCACTTTTTTTCATACACTGCATTACTATTTTCTTCCTTTTATTCATGTGGGAGAATGATCTGTAGTGATGGTAGTACACAGAAAATAATTACCAGATTTTTAAAAGATAAATAGATATTTGAAAGTGGTGTGTCTTTAGGGCAGGGACTGTCTCTAATTGAATGTTTATAAAGTGCCTAATATAATCAAGCCAGGAGCTCGTTGACTGCTATGCTTGGCACAGTCCAAATATTTAAGAAGAATAACAACAGTTCTGTAGTCATAGTGATCTTTCTTTTGATATTTACAAGTGTTTTCCTAACGCACAAAGCCAATTTCTGCAATTTGAAGGGATTGAGGATCAACTTCTCAGTCTGTTTGATTCTGCCACATCCATCTGCAGCCATACCTCTGCAGGCTGCAGGGTGTGCCTTACTCTTATACCAGGACCAGGCAGCAGTGAGCACAGCTGTGGGAGGTGCACCCAGGCAGAGGAACTCCTTAGCTTAGTGACAGAGCTCCAGGATGAGGTGGTATTGAGGAGAGTGAGAGACTACTGATATTGTACCCTGTCTTCTCTGAGAAGACACAGGCAGACACACAGGTTCCCTATCCTTTCTCCACCTGGGAAAACAGAATGACTCAAGGCATAGGGGGCAATGGTGACAAGTCCCTTTGCTGGCACGACAAGTGCATCTCCTCTGGGACTGCCCCAGCTTCCCAGGTGCCCTGATACAATAAGTGCAAGACTGCAAATGGTACCAAACAGCAGCAAGCATTGTCATTCATCTAGCATGAACATATAACAAATGTTTAAGTTAACCTGTGCCCTGCATCAAAACTGCTTCCATAAAACAGAATCAACTGGTCATTTTAATAGGAGGGTCCCATCAGCAGCTAACAGAAGGCTCAATATGCAGACTGGACCTAGTTCTTGGGAAAGTCTGATGCTCCCTGGGGTCCACAGGGGTTAAAGATGTGAAGAGAAAGCTTACTCCGCTCAGATGGCCCTCAGATTATTATTGATTATTTACTTTTTAGGCATGCAGTGATAAAGTCCAAACGACATCTAAGGACAACTGAGACTTCAAGGCTGCGGGACAACTGGTTAAAGGAACAGGAGTGGAAGCAGTTCTCTCCTCTACCCTTCCAGTTGCATAGAATGATGAGGAAAGAAATAGGAAGAGCCAGCAGATCAGTATCTGTCTCTGAGGCTGGTGTCACTGGCAGGATTTGGAGTTTTTGGATCATGGATCGGTTTAAGTTACCTGAGGCCTACTGCTACCTGTGTCAAAAGGGGAAAAGGATCTTTGCACAGGAGAAAGAGCTTTAAATTAGATTTGAAAGAGAAAAGGGATCAAACAGGGCTCACGGGAGATAAGCCTGGGTGCAGCATGCCACTCTTTGAGGGACAGTGCCATGGAAGCCCTTCAGTCTTATGTTTCTGTAGAGGTAGGGGATGGAGATCCATGTGGGTGATGTGGTGGCTGAAGGCCATCTTGGGCACAGTGTTCATGTAATGATAGACTTTTCAATTATCAGAGAAGTAGGGAGACAGGTCAGCAGGTCCAAGATGCCTTGGACTTAGAGAGGACAGACTTTGGCCTGTTCAGGTGCATGTTTGACAGAGATCCTGGGAGGCAGTCCTGAAGGAAGTGGGGTCCAGGAGGGCTGGATGTTCTTCAAGGAGAAAATCTTAAAGGTTCAGGAGCAAACTGTTCTCATGTGCTGAAAGATGAGCCAGCAGGTGGGCATGACTGAACAAAGACACTTGTCCGGAATTCAGAGGATAAAAAAGAGTTTATGACCATTGGAAGAAAGGGCAGGCAACTTAGGAAGACTAGAAGGTTGTCATAAGGTTATGCAGGGAGAAAATTAGAAGTCCCAAAGCCCAAGTAATACTTAATCTGGCTACTGCCATAAAACCTAATAAAAAATGTTTCTATAATTATATCAGAAGCAAAGGAGGGCTAAGGAGAATCTATGTCCAATCTTTTACTGGTTGTAAGGGGAAGTATAAGGACAAAGGATGGGGAAAAGCTTGTGGTACTTAATGCATTCTTTGCCTCATCTTGAGTTGTAAGACCAGTTATTCTCAGAATACCCTGAATACTCCTGAGCTGGAGATGGGGATGAGGAGCAGGATGAAGCCACCATAATCCAAGGAGAAATGGGCAGGTATCTGCTACTCCACTTGGACAGAGACAAGCCTATGACATCAGATGGGATCCATTCAAAACTTCTTCCTAGGAGTATTTGGACAGCCATTTCCACTTACATGACATACTCTACATGCCTAGAAGTAAGGTTTCTTATAGTCTGGGACAGTTTCTACAGTCCAGAAGTACAATTCCTGGGAGTGGGACAATTTGTTAAAAATTAAGAAGCAGTGATTTCTATCAATAATTAATTTTTATATCCCTTAATTAATTGTGTGTATGAATAATTAATTTTACTAATTTGCAGTAATTTATAAAATTGAATACAAAAACTCATGCTTGTATGCATGACATATCTATTGTACTGAAAATTACCACTGTTAATGACAATTTCCCTATTAGTTCAGTTAGCTATTATTTATATGTATGACAAGTTAGTAGGGAATAAATCTATACATTGGAATCCCAAAACTTGCTCTTCCAACCACTCTTTCATGAAAATGAATAACGCCTGTTTCTCTCTAACAAAGTATTTTCCTACCAGAGACTTGGACCCAGTCTTTAAAATTGTATCTGAGTGTCTCTATTTACTAAAGCAGCCTTAGAACATCTATGCAAAAACATAATTTGGAATAGCCAGTCTCTTTGCTGGAACTTAATGAGAGCATGCTGCATTGTTGGGCTTCCTGTCCACACATTATGCTCAGAGACAATATGAAATTAAGTTCAGCCTGGTGACTACAGTAGGGGCTATTGTAGAAAATAAGAAATATGGAATTCAGTCTGTATTTTCATTTAGCAGTACTCATTTAATTTGGATGAGGTGTAATAGTACCTTTATACCTTGGGCTTTCTGTTTTCTAACAGTAGGTTCAGTATGTTGTTCACAACCATGCCAAGAGGCATGAAGGGAAATTATTTACTAGTTGATTTTTCAGAATTGTCTCTGTCCAGTCGCACAACCAATCTCCCTTGCCCTTGGTTTGGGGATCTAGCTCTGATTTTTAACACTCAGAAGGCATGTGATAAGCAGCAGAAGCAGGTGGGGTACAACGCATTTCCTTAAAGAGATCGAAAATTTGATATTGCTCCTTTGTGAAAATACTACTTAATTCTCCATGAAATGGCATTCCTGTGCAGTGGTAAAACTCAGCACAGAAAATACTGAATCATAGGATTGTAGAATCATAGAATGGTTTGGGTTGCAAGGGGCCTTTAAACATCATCTAGCTCCAACACCTCTGCAATGAGTAGAGATGTCTTTGATCCTAATACTTCCATTTGAAGAGGCAGTTCTTGAAGAATTACTAACAATTCCTCTTCAGATGTTGTTGTGGTCTTTGCTACAATTTTTTTCTAAATGCTTGTACTTTGTTATGGTGTCTCGAATCACATATTTATATATTTCTGTGCTTATAGAACATAGTAAAGAATATGAACTTACATTTTTCAGTTCTGTCCCAGTGCAACGATGTGAAAGCCTATGTAACTGGGCAGAACACTGGAGTATTAGATCGATATATAAGACCATAACAAATTTGACAGCTGTTGAAAATTTTTCCAGCTGCATAATTTTGGAAATGCTTTTATAAATAGATATCTTTTGCAAGGAAAAAAAATATACGTATTTCAAGCACGACTCATTTTTAATTACAAGACAGAATTCAAAGTACTTGTTTTTAGTAAAATTAAAAGAGAAGAAACAAGAGGTTTTTATGAAATGTCTTAGTGTCATAAGATTAGAAGCATGACACTGAAAGCTAAGAGAAACATCTAAGTAGGCTAGACAAAACCTTTTCTTCCCCTAGAATGTTTTTTTTCTTTTGAAAAAAGCCTACAAGGTTTGTTTGTGGGGTTTTTTTTCTATAAACATTTGCTTCATTGTAGTGATTCTCAGAATAGTAGGAATTGTCAGTTGAATGAATAAAATGATCATGAAATAAATGAGTACAAACATACAAATACCAATTGTTGCACTAGAATGCATCTGTTGTCAACCTTTGCAGGTTGTCTTGCAGTTGTATAGTTCCATTGGCCCCAAGTGGTACTTACTGAACATTTATTTTTCATTTGTTTGGACCACGCCAGTATTATACAGGCAATGTGAGGGAATAATGAGCTGCATTCTTTGGGTTACTGAAGAGTCAGCACAAATTGTGGGAACAAATAACAATCAGACAAGGCAGTGTTTTATAACATCAGGACTGCAATCCATCTTTGGGATCTTTCTAAGCTGGGCTAATAAAGGCCCACTTACAATTCCCAACGGAGTATAGTTTAATTAAATTTGTCCATTAGAGGATTCCTCCCCCTCCCTCTACATTTTAGAAATTAATTCTGCTTTCTGTCTGTTGTTCTTTTTGCATCACAGATGCACTGAACCTTCGTAACCGACAGGTCCTCTGCACCACACTGAAAGTCATCCAGCACCTGGTGGTGTCAGCTGAAATGGTGGGGGAGGCCTTGGTGCCCTATTATCGGCAAATTCTCCCAGTCCTAAGCATCTTTAAGCACATGGATGGTGAGTTATCCTAACAGACACTGTGTCTTTCAACTCCTAAGGCAAAAAGGGGCTTGAGGCTGGGTTAATTAACAATGTAGTTAAGATTTATTACTGTATATAAACTCAAATCCATTTGGAGCACTAAATAATGTAAACTCCCCCTCTTACTATTCCCTAAGGATGCACTGAAATTAACAATTTCATTTGTTACTCCTTGCACGTTCAGTTTATTTAACACAGTACAGAAGCAATGAAGCAGTTCTATAATCTTCCAATAATTAAATTGTAAAGTTTGTAACAGTCTTTTGAATACATTAATAAATTGCAAAGGTTTTTTCCTGCCTCCAACACATTAGTTTAGTCCAGCTGTTTTATTCAATTCTGTGCTCTCCACAAGCAATTTGCTGCTACCAGAAGGTTTAGGAAAGATTAAAAATAAAAGTAGAGATCAAACTAATTAATTTGAGGGTCGAGAGAACCCATGTTGTAGAAGAGTTTCAAGTTAGATGATATCGAGCAAAACAGTGAAGTTTGAAGTTACTGCTGCACACTTAGCAGGTTTTATTATAGAGAAATTTAGAACTAATTTATATCTACAGTTAAGTATGTGTTTTCTTTGTAGTGCAGATCTCACCAGTTTCAGTATTTAATAACTGGTACTATGAGTTCTATATACTGTGAATACATTTACACCACAGTCATCAGCCGAAATCAATAAGATGTATATTGCTTCTGCCAAATTAATTTATAAAATATTTTTTGGTGCTAAATCTATCTGTACTTATTTTCAATTATCTACAAAGTTACTGACTCTAAAATTTCTATTATTGATTTGTGGTCATATAGAGGAAAAGAAATTAATTCCTCACAAGCTTTCAAAAGAGAGTTTTCATGAAATTCATGGCATTTTAATAGTTCTCTGCAGGACTCCTTTGTATTATACTTTCTGTTTGCATTACTACAGAATATAATACCTTATACTCACTCTTCAGTAAGTATAAGATTCAAATCAGATTAGAAAATGTCTGTTCAGAGACTGACCTGAAGGTACAAATTAAATTTACATTTTAGATCTGTTTAAATACATGTACTTTGTTTTACTTAGTGAGAAAAATTCAGTAACACAGAATTTCACAAAGTTATTTCTGATGACAGTTGTGACTTTCCAGAAGTCGTGGGTTGAAAGATTATAAGTGAAATCTGTTGGCTGAACTTAAGCAATTTCAGTAGGACTTCTTATAAATTGGAAGATTTCCCCCTAACAGATCTAATTACAGTATCTGGCACAAAGCAAGACTGTAAAAATGACTCTCATTGATTAATGAATATACCACACATGCATTTTTCCAAATTTCAGCCTGAAGTAGCCCGTAAATTGTCTTGGCTGTGCTTTTCTACAGTGATTCCAGGTGAATAATAGGGAAAACTCATGTGTAGCCAGGTACATAGCTTGGCAAGGCATTAAACACAATCTAAATATATCTTCAGTTTTGATTGTATTGTGAGCAAAATAAAATGTATTTTCAACATATTTTCATGAGATCTGTGCTCTGTTAATTTGCACCTATATAAAACTACACTAAATCATGATATTTGACATTTAAGAACTAAAGCCCCAAAAATAAATGAAAAGTAATAGTCCGAAATTAACTGATTTTATTAAGTCATTAATTTTTTAGAAATAAAAATTTTGAAACTTTAGTATTACCAGGAAAGAAACAGATGCTATTTGCAAAGCCTACCATGTGAAACTGTTCAATTTATTCAGTACTTGTATGTGGATGACATGGAATACCTCTGTCTCCTTCTTCCACATAAGGATTATGTATCATTCCTCTTTCACTGGTGGTTGGCAGAAAATGCAGGGTCCTTTCCTCCTCTTTCTATCTCACATAAGCTAATAGGCAGCTGAGGTGCAGGTCTTTGCTCCCAATTACAAGGAAATTGCGGAGACTGATCTGGGCTATTTTCTTCACTGTTTATTGATACAGGTGAAAGATGGGGTAAGTGAAGTGTACTTCTTTCTTCTTTTTTCTATGGCTTGTGAAAGTAAGATCTGTGGTGCATCCTCCCAGACTTGTATGATTTGCAGTCTATTAAGTCAGACACTGTGGAAGTTTGTCCAGAATTAAGTTAACAGGAAGAAGCCATGGTTTAGTCATTGCCACCTCACTAGATCAGTGTCTGTCTGATTAAAGGAACTCTTTCCCAAATTCAGCATCTATGAATACCACTCCCAGTAAACAAGCTTATAGTCAAGAGAATATGAAAAAGAAGGGGGAAAAAAAGGAAAAAAAAAAAAGTATGATTAAAAACGTAAGGAACTTACCTTAAGTTCAAGTTACTTGGTGACCACTTTAGTACAAACCAAAGTGATTCTTCATGCAGTGTCTGTGAAGCTCTGGAACTCCCAACCCAAAATTCTTTAGATACAAAAGATCTCCATACATTAGGTGGAGGCTCAGAAATGTCATAAAAAGCGTATATTGCTTGTTTAATAAAACACGTGTCATTCCTATTGGTAATTTTTTGTAAATTATAAAAAAGGAGAGCACTGATGAAAAATAATTAGGAGTTTTAATCATTGAAAGCATATAAAACATGTTCACCTATCTGAGTCACAAGATACAGGTTTAAAATAAATCAATACAACCTGAGTTATAAATGCCAGGGGGAAGATCCAGGGCCCCTGACACAGTCTGTGTGAAAGCCAGGGGAGAGGGTTCCATTAACTCCTGAAGAGTCTTGTTAGTGACCAACGGGATTTTTGGTGCACAAAGCATATTTGGTGTGTCTGAATTTGTACCCTCCCTGGAACTTAGGCCCTGACTTTCAGTAGATGTTACTTTTTCCCTCGGGTACTCAAGTGCCCTGTTGCAGAGCATTAAGACATAAAAGAGCAAAGTTCTGCTGGTGGTGCTGCCACTCATGTCCTGAGAGCACCTTCACCATCTGGCCAGAGTGTACTTTTAAACAGGGTAGAAGCTTTCTGCTGAAACTGTTAGGCAGAGCCATAAGGCTGGCAGGAGAGCCAGAGGAGGGAACATGAGTGTATTCCAGTGATTGAGGGAAAGGAGTAGTGCTGTGATACAGAAGCTGTTTGTCTGTTTTCTGGAGACTAGGAGGAGACTTAACAGTCTCCAAGCAAGCTTCCTAACATAGGGACTATTATACAAATTTGCTACCATATAAGAAACCAAAAATGTTGTGATAGTGCTTACTAAGTCTTCTTATATACTCTGTAATGCCGCTGTAGTTTAAATGTGTAAAGTAAATGTACTCTCAAAACTCATTTAAATCTTGTGAAGAGGGAAAGAAAATTCTGTATAGACTCAAGTGAAAGTATTCTTTTGCATCACAAAAACATGTGATGCAAACACATCAACAAAACATTTTTGTGTATCTTATTTTCTAAGTTGTCTTTTATAAATCTGTAAATTATCTGGAGTAAATACAATTTAAAAACAAATACAATGTTTGTTGTTTTATGAAAGCAGACAGAAGAGAAAAATAAAAGAAAAAAAAGAGGAAAAAGAAGGAGTCTTCAGAGCCTGGAAGAGGTATTAGGGTGCATTTATGCCAGAATGATATCTGAAACAGAAACATACTCATTAAAAGAAGTAGACTTTTAGGAACAGCAAAATTCTCCTGTTTGATTTACCTGACTGGTAAATGAAAATTTCATATATTTAGTTTAACAGGTATTTTCATGTTATCAATTTATATTATATAGAACAAGAACAGTTTTGCAAATAAAATAAATTTAGGTGAAACAAAAATATTAGGATTTACAGGCCTCAAAGAGAGACATGGGGTGCCACTGCACTGTGGAAGGTACCTCTCCAGCATGGTAATGTCATCTGTGACTTGTTACAGTTACTGTGAGATAAACAGTGGAAGTAGGGCAGACTGAATTTCTTTTGGCTGCACTAAAATTGCCTTGACACTATCAATAACTTAAAGCTAACATAAACTTTGGACAGTCTCTACCTATGTAGCCAGTCCTTGAAAATAAAATTTTAGAGGTATGACTGAGAATACCTGATCTAGTTGTATTGTAGCATTCAACCAAGTATGAAGCCACAAAACAGAATTATACTGCATGCTTTACAGCACCTGAACACTTGGGAAAAAATATTCTCTTGTCTGAAAGGTACTTCACATACTTTGGAGAACTCTATTTTACAAAATCCAGTAATATTGCATAGACTCTAAAGGAAGAAGCAGGACCTAAGTGTTAAATGGCAAAAGCAAAAGACTGTGCCCAGAGGTGCAAGTCACTCCTGTGTTGGAGTTCTAGTGATGTTCCTCCAAATGGTTCATAGTTACTAATAAGAAGTGGCAATATCCTTTAATGTGATTGAATATGCTCTAAAAAAAATGTTCACTTGCCCAGAACATTTCAGCTGTTTGCTTCTTCCTCTGGGAAATACAAAAGTCCTTTCAAAAGTCAGTCTGGTTCTAAAATACTTAGCATTTTGTCAACTCTGTTTTCAGAAATCATGTTTCAGATTAAGAAAAACCCACAAACAAAAAAATCCCAGATGTCTTGAACATCAGTGTCTACAAAGTAATGTCTTTGAGGTTCTCTTAATTTCTCCTGTAAACTCTGAGATTTCAGACTATTCTCAGATAACTTCTCTCAGAGTTCCAGTGCTACTAGCTTTACCTTTTCTTTTTTTTCCTTCTAAATTAAAAATGGAGATTCCCAGAGAATTAGTTGATTCATGGTTGAAATTTGCATAAAAACCATTTAATGCCATAAGATTATTGATAAAATAAGCCATGCTAGTATGCTAGTAACGTAAACTGTGTTCTACATCTAGTTTTCACATTGTTCTTATGCTTCATTTTGACACTTGTTCTTCCTATTCCTATGCATATTTTGCAAGGATTTCATTATTTCAAGGCTTTCTTTGAATTCCGTCAGTTATAATTTCTGAAATTTGAAAAAAATATTCTGATGTGGCATTAAGAATACACACTTCAAAGGAATAAGACCACCACGACAACACAAATCTGAGTGAAAAAAAACAGTTTTGTTTCATTTTCTGTTTTTTTTTTAATATATGCCTTCAGTAGAAGAGGATTCAGAATATTCTGATTCATCAACATTTAATGAAAAATATTGTGGTTTTCCCAATATGGCAACTGCCAGTAAATCACCTTTTTAAGAACATGAAGACAGATTGATTGCACTCCAAAAAATGTTATTACCATACTGGTGAGAAACAAAATATATTTTTGTCATTCCCAACTGTGATTAATGGTATTATTTCAACAGGCTTTCTGTGAATTACAGTTCTAAGGATATTTATTTAACAAATATTCTTCAATGTTTTTAAGAACATCAAAACATTTCTTGTCTATGACATCCACTGATGGTCTTTTAATGGTATTTTTCAAAAATGTCTCAGGTTTTTTTGTCAAGAATCTCATCTTGAAAGTAAAAGTCTCACAAAATAGTGCTTTATACTGCAATTGAATAAGCAGGAAAGTGATTCTCAACCATTATCATCTGTTGTCTCACCTTTTTTTGCACTGATCAATCTCATTTTATTTCAATGATCACTCTGCGTATGGAGCTACAAAAAATTCACTGGAACTCTGAAGCACAGAAATTGGGAGTTACCACGATCCACCTGTACTGGAGCATTTGTTGCTTTAGTATCTTTAATACAAACCATGTAATTTTAAGCTGATTATATAGTAAACTTCTAGTGTGTAATTGATACTGTGTCAGGTACTTTCTAACACATTGACAGACTCATCACACTTAGATCATAATTACTGGGTAATTTCTAATTACTATCTAATTTCTTAGCTGAAAATACAGCACAAGTCTGTGCAAAATAGAACCGATTCAGCTGTGATTAAATTGAAGCTATTCACACTTAGCACTTACTTTTAATGTGTTAATAGTCTAATTAATTCAGCATCTTGAATTTTTTATAAAAGAAAAATGAAAAGCTTCCCGTGTCAGAGGATGATACATTACATCCAATATTTTCTTTTTCCCTTTTCAGTTTTTAATTTTTTGGGTATTATGACTCGAGAAAATGAGTTTTCTATTGAATGATAAATGGAAGGGGGTGGAGCGTGTGTGAATTAGGACTTCTGAATTCACAGAAAACTCATGGACAAGTAAAATATGGAAACATTAAATTCTTCCTGTGCTTCATCAGAAACATCTGTAAAATGGATATAACCTGAAGGAGATTGTAGGCCTTGTAGACTTGTGTAACTGCTTCATATATAATTTCTTCTTTGGGTAGGAGTTCTGAACTCTTTGCTGAACATAAGTGAACCACACCATAAGGGGTGGGGCAGGCTGGAACAGATTCATCTAGAAAATACTACCGCAGAATCAGCTAGTTTAGCACATGTCCCAGTTTGGTGGAAGTACATATCCATAGGTTCACAGTACCCTAGCTGTCCTGGGTAGATGAGAACTTCACCTGCCATTTTGCGATTCTGGATAAAGGCCTTTAGGTTTTGGATGAGTAGAGTTCATATAGATGCCTGAATTTCTCATTTTGAATTGATTTGCTATAAGCAGCTCCCTATGGACTTCGTCACTCTTCTCGGGCTCCTGATTCAGTTTGCAGAGTTGAGACACCTGCATTTGTTCTCTAGATATTAATGCTTTTTTTGGATCTGCCCTTATTAAGTAAATTGTTTAAGATTTGACTACAGTCCCTCCAGCTAGGAGTTATTCCTTTCTTGTGGATAATTAATTTCTTTGTTTTTTGCAGAAACAAACAGTTTGCAGTTGGTTGTTGGGATTGAGAAGTGATTTCTTCAGTTGAACTTGCACTGCCAACTTCACGTAGAACTACTTTCAGAGTACACACTAAATAATAATTCTGAGAAAATATTTGTTGTCTGCATAATCCTCTTTTTATATATGTTTGCAAACAAATTTGCCTTAAATTTGAGGAGACATATGATTTCAGCTTGTCGCATTTATTAAGGTGGCATTTTTTTTTATTTTTAAATATACATCTGAAATCTGCGTTCACATCCTAATTTTAAGTTATGTTTGCTTATTGCAGATATTTTTATTTGTCTGCTCAATATTTCTGTTCTGAGACAAATATTTCTGTGAAAGTCAGTGTGAGGTTGCCAAAATCGAAGAAATGTGCTCTGCACCTGACTTTCTGTTGTCATATTAATAAAAATAAACCCTAAAACCAACAGGTAGTGGGAGAGAGAAACTTGGAGGGTGGGAACACCTTGTATGGATAACAATTTTCTTTTGGCATTTCTCTCTTACCCTCAAGGAAAAGAGATTAAAGTCCCATATAATGGAATGGTACCACTGGGAACATAAATATTGCAGTGTGATTAAACCACCAAAATACTCAGGTGATTAAAGTGCTTCAGGTCTTTCAGTTATTATTCTGTTATATCATTTCATCTAATTTCAAGATGTTGCTTTTTTCATAGTTTTTGAAGAACACTCTAGGCAACAAAATTGATTTTGTGAGGCCCGTAGCTTTGGACTATTGATTTATTTTTTTGTATTGCACATCCATCATCTTTGTCCTTAGACACTCTGGCAAAAATATGTATTCTTGTTATAACATCATCTCGCTGTCCCAGTACTGATGCAATTAGTGGATGGAAATCTTTGTGTCTTTGACAGGACTATACTAGCTGAGAAGTACCCTTTTGACTTTTCTTATTTGAGAATTAAATGAAGTAAAGTAGACATTTATGATCAGAGCATTTTCTTACTAATATAATATAATTCAAAACTTAGAAGTTTCAGCTAGGAATTATATTTTTGGGGGGAAAAAAGTCAAGGCCAATCAACCAGTCAAACCAGACCCATCCAAACAAAATCCAAAACCAAACAAACATTCCCCAGGACACCTGATTTTATGTTAATACTTGCTACTTGTACACCATGTTAGGTTCCCTGTTATTTTTGCTTTGAATACGTAATCCAACATTCAGCAAATGTAAGAAATGCCAAAGCTATCATTCAATTCTCTCTCTTCTCACTTTGTTCTGGGTATTATTATACAGTTTCTAAGAAAAAGAATGTGTCACAGTACATGAGAAGAAATCAAATCAATATATAATTAAGGATGTTAATAATTTTTCAGATTTAGCAGTTGCCAAGCTACCCTCAAGCTCTGTTGACACATGACAGTGATGGGGTTACTTGTGCCTACTTTCTGCCTTTTATTCTCCAGGTTGGTGATCAGAAACCCATTTAGGGATGAATGAAATGGGAAAGGACTTTGGCCCATATACAAAGCAGAGGTTATCAAATGGTACTGTACTTCTTGTCTCGCTGAAAAATGCCTTTTCTACTTCCATAATGCTGGGTATTGGTTAAGAAATTGATATTCTGAAGTGATTTTCCATAATGTCAACAGTAATTGTATACATTCTTTTTCCCAACAATCTGTGTATATTGACATGTTGTTTCTTGGTTTTTATTTAATATTCATTTCTCAAAGATAGAAGCAGATGCATTTCTGATGTATTTGTGTGGGTTTTTTAATGATGAGTTAATAATCCATGGCCCCGACTAGGATTCTGAAGCTCTACAATAGTTCAACTACATAGCAATGATGTGACTTTGAACTGAGCTAGGAATTGTGATTTGAAATTTAAGTATAGTTTTGTACTATACATTATTCCTCATATTTCTTTTACAAGTATGTTAAAGTAGTAAAAACCATGTTGATCAATTTATTCTTTGATATACTTTAAGTGAGTAGAAATTCTAGTCAGAAAAAAATTCTGAATATTTCTGTAGCTAGCAGAGTGTAAGGAAAGGAATACAAATTTTTGCAAATAACAGGAATGAAACTGGATGCATAAAATGGAAATTTTTGTTCAAAGAATGTTCTCCTGAAAACTTCCTCTTTGTGTCTGTCAGCCCTCTTTTTTCCTCCTAGCATTTTCCCATACTTTTCATTCATTTCCTAATCTCATTGTATTTTATATTAGCCTTAATTTGAAGACTTTTAATTTTTTAATCCAATTTTGAGGATAAAAAAATCCGTTTTTCTGGTTTATTATTTTTGTCAGTGTCTTTGGGTAAGAAAGGAGATTCCTTCAGCAATGCCACCAAATGCAGTGAAATAAATTTTAAGAATTAACTAAAGTCTTTAAGAATTAACTCCTTCTCAACCAAAGCAAACAGGAGGGAACATTACAGAGAAAGCAAGGTTTTTATTATGTCTGTCTAGTAAATAACGTTTAATAAATCTAACCACTGAGGGAAATATTATGCAAGAGAATGGTATAAATCTTCTTTTGAAACTGAGAAAGAAAATTACCTAACCTTTTCATTGTAAAGGAAGTTCCTGAAATTACTGTAGCTAAAGGATATTTCTGTGATGCATGTGAAGGTACTTTCTTCTGAGGATTTTTTTTTTCTTGAGATGGTTTTCCTTCTTGTTATCAGTTTAATACTAAGAAATGTTCATCTCTTCCTTGCCATTGTCTCAGAAGTTGTCCATCTGTGTGTTGTGATTTGATTAACAAAGTGAGTATACTTCTCAGCTGGCTCGACTGAGTGCCCATGAGAGAAATGAAAGGACCTGAGACATCTGCCAAGATACCTGAATCTCTTTAGGTGGCTCTATTTTCATTTGATGAGAACCATAAGAGTGGGATGTTAAATGCTGATCTGTACTTTAAACTATAGATTGTATATTGTATTCCTGACTAGCAATGGAAAGAGACAAAATGGAAAAAAAGGCTGAATGTGTGAAAGTCTCATCTTTCAAGCAACTTGTCTCCACTGATTGCAGGGAAAGCCTGCAGAGGTTAACCCTTTTAGGTTAGGTTTCAGAGTGAAGCAGACTATCCCAGTAGATTAATCTATCACAAAAATGCCAATTGCAAATCAAAGCTAAACAGTGGAATGGTCATAACAGGAAAATCATCAGAGATGTTCATGATTACAACTTAGAAAAATAAATGTAAGGCATATGGATAATTTGAGTTGCAATTGCTGTCTCTGCAATAAAAACATTATGTGGTAAGCTATTTGAGCAGCAGCACAAATAGTTATCACAGGCATTATGAAAAGGCAGTTTCCCTGTGGCACTGGAGACATGCTTGTTAGGCCCCAGAATCTCTTCTTGAAAGATCCAAAATTGTTTGTAATTTTCTTTCTGTTAAATGAACTCACACATACCTTATTTAACCACCTACTAGTAACGCAGAGTTTGATGAAATCAGACATGAAAGTGAATGATTTTGTTGCCTTGGAATACTTTTTCTGTTGTTTCTTTGATGTAGTCAAATACTTATCATAGGGAAACTACTGTCTCATAGCCCCCTACCAGGAAGAGATCCAGGAAACTTAAATGATCAGGAGTCATTGGTATACACATATTTCTGTGTGAAGGGGAAAATTATGAACCTTCCATCTGAAATAATGCATGTGTAAGAATGGAACCAGAAAACATGAGAAGTGTGTGTGTGTGTGTCGTATGTGTGTGCGCAAATTTTATTTTTTTAATGAAGGCAGATCTATAGTGAAGATTCTATTAAATTATTCTTATGGGTTTAGCAATCAAAGTTCTGTGGACAAGATGCAAGGATTATTTCCTGTATTCTTGCAAACTAAACAGAGGACCTCTTCTACACATTTTTATTAAATTTACAGAAAGTATTCTTGCTTCTCTGGCTGAAACCTGTAGGAAGTGAAGTGTCGTTGTTTCTTATATGTAATCCCAGAAAAATCCCATGTAACTCAAAGTAAGAGCACAGACTTTTTTTGTGGAGGCCAGCTGGAAAACAAGAATTTTATGTGTGGCCTTTAAAAAAAAAAAACAACTCCTTGTTAATTAGATTTCAAAATATTACATGACTTGAATGGGACATATAGTATAAGTGTATTGTAGATTTAAATATAAATAGTAAAGCATATGATCATGCAAGAGGAGTATTCTAAGCCTTTTGCTTTTATTTTACCAAAGGCTTTTCTTTTTGGAAAATGATAAAATGAAAAAAATCTTTATGTTTACATTATAGTATTCTTAATCCATATGTTTACATTATAGTATTCTTAATCCAAGACACATACAAAATACAGGTTGCTATTTGTTTTGTATTTGATAAATACAAATTTGTCCTGATTTGATAAATAAAAGTGCACTTAAATAATAATTCAGAGAGTCTGGAACTGTATTTTGTGGGATTCTGATTTTCAAATTTGAAATGCTGGTAATTGAGAGAAACTTGCTAGACCCCCTTTTCCTTACTCCAGTTAGACATGAATGTTTTCTGCATTGCTTTGATAAAGCCATATTCTTCAGTCTCTTCTTCACAGAAAAGGAAATTTAGTTTTTGATCCTCAAAAGTGTAAAATATTTCTTCTTACCATATCATACAGAAATTAGCATATATTATTGTTAGACTGTGTGATATTATGCAATACTCCCAGCTTAGGTTTTTTGTGCTTAGTTTCTGTACTGAAAGCAAGTAGTGACCATTTGATTTTTTCACTGCAGCGTTTAGATTCAGGCTGCAGCAGAGACAATGAGGCTATATTCTTACTGCAAGAGAAATAAGAAACACTGAGTTCAAGCACTGATTCCCTGATCATCTGTGTTACTTAACTGTTAGCTCTGTGCCTGGCATAGATTTGGTCTGTGCTGAGTGGCACAAATGAGACACAATTTTTTATCTATGAGGCATACACAGGATCATTCCTCCAGCAAATAGTGTGGGCAGAACTTTGGTGGCCTGATTGCTTTCTTCCCCTGCAGTTTTTGAATACCATAACAGAGTGCTTGGTACCATCAATCCCATCCTTGTTTCACTCTCACTTCTGATGCTGTGCTGTGTAAATGCCATTCTGCTGAGCTGCACCAGACCCAACTCTTTGTGTCAGACATTTTGAACAGAAGAGAGAACTGAAACTGTAATAATAATTTTCTGAGGGTCAGATAGATGTCACCTCTGACCCAAAAGACCGTGCCAAGTGCTGTGCAGCATATTTATGCCAGTTGGCCACAAGAAGATAAACACATTCCAAAAGTTTATTTCTTAAGTAACTAAAAAGTTACTTCAGTCACTTCCAAGACACTTTTAATTTGATTTAATGATTAGGAAGTGAATCTGTGATGGCTTCATGCCTTCCGAGTATTAATGTATTATTGTGTGAAAAATTCACTACATTTTCTGTGAATTTACTATGCAACATAATGCATAGTAAATGTGCATTATGCTCTTTGTTCCTTCCTTAAAAATGAAACAATTCTGCAGCCACCATTGGCCAACACCAAATATGCATGGTGTGGCTGGATAGAGTGGAAACATAAGCAAAAATTAGCACGGAAAGTTACACTCATTTCTGCCACTTATATTGGTGAAGTTTCCTGGCACTCAGGGGTACTCCAGGGTTAGTGTCCATGTTGTTTTGCTGTTGATTTGCAAATCCCATAGTGCAACACACTGGTAAAAGAAATCAAGACATCTTGTCAATCTGAGTTGTTGAACAAACAACGGTCCTCAAATATCATCCTTCAAACAGCCTGCATACTCTATGGCAATTAAAAAATGTTTGTTAAATGGCTGGAATATATGCAGATTCTTCATTGATTTGTTCTGTTTATGGGTTTGCATTAATTAGATACAGAAATTCAGACAGAAAATATGATAGAAAAGTTACATGTTAAAACATTTGAGGGGGTATTTTTAGGAGTAAAGATAACTATTTCAGTTGAGAATCTGGATACTGCAATAAAAAATATATCAAGCCTTTTTTGTAATACTTAATTTTTAAAAACAGTTAACACTGTGATTTTCCTTTTTTATATTTTTGTTCTTTTGATCTAACAGAAGTACTTCTCGTAACTGCAGAAGAAATATATTTGTTCTGCTTTGATGAGTGCCATCAGACATACAAAGTGTGTTATTCAGGGGCAGGATTCTGCACATTTACTCTTCTGCAATTAATATTTACCATGTTTTGTCCAGTGCAATTTTATGTCAGCATTAGAAGAGAAAGGTCCCTCTTGTTGCATTTTTTTAGTATGTTTATTTATGCTGTTTATGTAATGGAGCCATATGGAGGCAATGGGTCCACTTCATATATCCTCGTTCACACTGAAGCAACACTTTTTATAGTTATTGATCCCAGTGAAATAAATTGCCAGGGGGAGCCAGGGGATTTCATAAAGTGAAGGCCTGTTCAAAATCTTAATGAGAGCAGAATCTGGTGCTAACCTAAAGCAGAAGTGTTTAAATGCAGAAGCCCACATTGTCAGATGCAGTGACAGTCACCATGCTGCAAGTCATTTATCTGAACACTAATTATATTAGCTATGCGTATATTAATTATGTATTATGTTTCCTTTTATATAAAATTATCTTCACATTGGTAGTAGCTGTGAGCATACACATTATTTTAATTCCTGTTACTTTGTTTTTTGTGTAACATCTATCTCTGGCCAGGACAGGAACAAACTGCACCTTTTCTACTATATGTTTCTAGTCAGAAATCCCAATGAGGTGCTGTACCATTAAATTATGATTGTTTATCTTCCAAAGTAGGACTGCATGCGTTTTCAATAGGAAAAAGTGAAATTTTGTGAATTCATGAAAAATGGCAGGCGGGCCCTTCAACGATTTCAGCTCTGTACCTGGATAATTTTCTGGTCTCAGAAATTTGTATGGAATTTACCACTGGATAACTTCACTACTTTTCTTTCCAGAATAGGCTTCCTTTGAAATTTACCTCTATCACAAATTTTGATTTCCCATTGTGGTTTGATGTAGTCTTAAATACAAACAGAAAATGGGAATGCTCTTAAAAATCCATCAGCAACTGAGGACAGGTGCAAAGTTTAGTACCTCGATGAGTACATATGTGATGAAATGACATTGTGAAAATCAAGAGTCTTTATAACAGGACTTGTATGAAATTTACAAACTCCAAATATTAAAGTTTATAAATTACGAGAAAATCGATAGTGATCCATATTGATCCACACAATAATTATTGTCAAATGTCCTTGGAGAAGGGTTAATTTTATTTCAAGACCTAACTCAGTATGGAATTTATTTTAGTTCAAAAAAATTACATAAATGGCAGCATTCTTGTAGAGAAAATATTTTTGAAGGAACTAGTAAGTTAGACAAGACCTTTGTGTTTCGGTGCAGAAAATAAAAAAATAATTTCAATAATAGAATCTTCTATTTCAAAAGTAAGAGCTTTACTTATGTCCATATCTTTTCAGATTTTTTTAAACTTCTTTTCTAAATAATTACTCTGCTCTAAAGAAAAAAATAGGGATGAATTGCAATGAAGAATGACATTTCATTTTTTCTTTTTGAGATCTAATGTAGATCTAGACTATGTCTAGAAATGCAACTAGAAGCATATTGATCTGGGAGGGTATAAATTTAGTTTGACTTGGGTGTTTTCTATACTTTCAGTTTGTTTTTGTCAGTATTTATGTGCTTTCACTTCTGAGGGTTTGCAGGTATAGGTTGAAGTTTTTCTTCTTTCTTCTATGAGGAAACCATTAAAAACTCCAGATTTCCTGCTTTAGATATGAAAATATATTAAAAACAGAAACATTTTATAATACTTCATTAAAAATCAAACAATTTTTACTCTTTCTGCTGTTTCTATAAGCACGGCTGTTTTGTAAATTTTATGGAATTTGACTTACTGAAAAACATTATTTGAAGGGCCTCTTTGGTTCAGTTTAAATAGCAGCTTTGTTACAGAGTAGAATAATACGTTAAGTCTGGGGTATTTTTTTTTCTTTTTAATTCAGGACTGTTTGAGTCATTGTTTAAAATCTAGTGCTGCTTGCAATGTCATCCAGGAAAGAATGTGACAAACAATTCCCCACTGTTGTGCAATAAACCTAGTTTTTTATTTTTATATCCTTAGTACTTGTTGATTTTGCTTTATATATTTTCCATTTTATTTGCAAATGCTTTCATAGGAAATCAAAATAAATAAATAGTTATTGATGTTGAGCAAAAATGTATATTTAATAATCTTTATAATTTGTGTGCTGTCATGTATGTATTTATTTATTTATGTACAGAAAAATCTAAATACATGTAAGCAAACTCTAAAAACATTATTTCTATTTCTTTATTCTTAAGCTACTGTTAATTTTCCTTTCCTTAGCACTTTTAATTGTGTTGTGAAATCTCCTAATCTGCTGCAGCAGCACTGGAAGATGAATTATAATGGTTACTTTAGCCTTCAATAAAGAATTTTAGTTTGTGCACAGATTTTTTTAAATTATATTTTAGAATTTAAGTGTTTACTGAAGTGGAAAACTGTTTCTACCACAATACATATCTGTACTTTATTCTGTAGAAGATGAACAGCAGAGATTAAAATTAAACTGGTGATAAGATTTTACATAATTAATTGCAGAAGATTAGAGCCCTGATAAACTAATTACCAGAGAAGCTCCTGAGTGTGCTGTTTTCCTATGCAGGCTCTGATAAATAAGAAGTGATTGGAGAGGAATAGTGATGTCAGATTTCACAGTAACTGAGTTTACATTTTTGTCTTCTTTTTCAATGCATTCTTTATTAGCTTTTATTGTTCCTTGCCTTATATGCCCATCAGTTACTCCTGTGCCTAATGATTAAGCCCTGTCTAAATTGGGATTTTTTGATGCTAGGAAAATATCCAAAACTGATTTTGTGGACATTAATTGCACGTATGCATATGCCTGTGTATGTATACTTACACATATACACATACACACACACACTCTCACATAATTATGTTAATGGGTATGCACAAATGAAACCCTACTCTTCTGGAAGAAATTTGTTACTTTTAGCTTGTAAAAGTATTGAAGAACTTGCTTATTCAGAGTCTATGTGTCTTTGTTTGGAAAGAGAGGTGTCTGCCAGGGGAGGCTGGAGCTTCCCTTGGAATGGAGAATGTAAACCCCCTCCCTGCAAATTATCATAATTTTGCAATTAAGGGCTTTCAGGCAAAGATATGGGAATAAGAATACAGTTCTTTACTAGGAGTATTAAAAAATACAAATGTAGTAGTACAAAGAAAACCAAGCAAACAAAAAAAAATTTCATAGAAACACTGACAGAGTCAGAATATAACCTGACATCCTGTTGGTCAGGGTGTTGGGAGCAGTCCAAATAAGTCCTCCTGGAGTGACAGATGCGGTCCTGTTGGAGTGGAGGTGATCCTGTAGAAGTGTCCAGTGGTGGCGAGATGGTCTGGTCTTCCTCTGGAAATTCAGTGGAATGTAGGCTGCCCTGGTGTTCTGAATTGCAGATTTTATCCAGGTAGGAATGCTTGGCTCCTCCCACTGGGTGGAGCATCTCACAATGGGATGATGTACTGTTTTCAGTCATGTGGTGAGCCTTAATGGCCCTTTAACAGAAGATACCCCCTGGAGGGTGGATGAGTCGTGGAAGAGATAAGGAACATTGCTCCACCTGGATTTAACAGCTGGCCCATTAACAGAAAGCACATGCCCTCTCCCCCCTGGAGTTATGAGGAATGGGTTATACAAGAGATAAAGAAAAAAAAAACCCTCTCCAAGCGGTTTTGACAGATGGCAAATAGAATACACACTTTTGGTTGCATGTTGCAACCCAAGACACTATGCCATATGTCCTTTGAAAAGGGCATGTTGATTCCAGTTGTGAAGTAGAAAAGCTAGTACTGCAGTGCTGGGGTGTCAGTTTTCCCACTTGGGGGCTGGTGGTGTCAAAAACAGAGGGATAAAAACAGTGTGAGAAGACCAAATATCTTGGTGATTCCTTGTGTTATTGTAGCCATCTCCTGCAAAATAGAGATTACAAAAATTAGAATGAATTTCTATATGATAACATAGATATATTCTTGACAAAAATGTAGCAAATCTGTGAATCTAAGCCATGAGATTCTTAAGTCGTCAAGGTGCCCATTTTTCAAAGGGCTTTGTTATGATATGCTGTATATTGGAAGGGAAGAATGATACCTCTCAAATACTGAGTCCTCCAAAGCTACCTGGACTGCAATCTACTGACTGTTACACCATATTTATATCTGTGTTTTTGCCCCTAAGTGTCTTCAATGCTTTCTTACTTTTATAAGTTCTATCTTTGTAAACTCATATCTACTTCTAGGTTCAGATTTTAGTAGAGAATTCTAGGCTTACCTATTGTTGAGAATATTAAAACTTTTATACACAAAGAGAAATTGCTCTAGAATCCAGTTGCTCAGTCCTACATGTTTTCCTGGCATCTGAAGCCATTATTAATTGACCTCGGTAGCTTCATTAAAAAGAGATAGAACAACTTTCATTTGTGTGTCAGTACAGATGGTGATAGCCCCAGAACTGTTGCTTCGAGCCAGAGATCACAAGCTGTTTAAAGCAGAGCATATCCCTCGATATACTTCCTACCGATCATGGGCCATTAACAGTACTAAGTTCCGGTGGGAAAGTGGGCTAGTCAAGAACTGTGCTTGGCTGCTTCAGGGCAGAGCCTGTGTTATGCAGTTTACTGCACTAATTATATACTCTTGATGAGCTCATTAGAGGACAATAAAGGAAGATGAAAACAGTTTGCAATATGTGTGGTCAAATTAGCCACACAGAGAAATTACAGTTAGTACTTAAATGCTGTATAGCAAGTGTCCATTTAAAAAAATGTAGACACTCATGTATGTACACTGTAATGATGCCTAAACTAATTTTCTTTAATGTGTTTATTTTTCAAATTGGGAATTGGATCTGATTAGAATGCAAAGATTTAAATGAGGCAGGCAACGGGATATTTATAGCCATGCTCTTCATGGAAGTTTTTAATTATGCATATCTGAGTTGGTGGTCCACTTGCAATGTTTTAGGGTTGAAATCTTATCTCCATTTGAGAAAGAGACTATTTTTAAATTAATAGACCACTTAAGACTATCAATTTAAGACTATTCACTTAAGAGTATCAGTTTAAGTCTCCATTTAAGACTGTCCTATATGCAGTTGAGTGAACATAAATTACATTTAAGTGCAGTTCATGGTAATTTGAAGAAAAAAACATTTTAAGGGTTTCTTTCATAAACACTATCTGCATACACATACGTACACTAATTCATATACAAAATATCATCATGGATGGAAGCTGACGGTGGTACTTCAAAGGATTTTTCTTCCCTGTGTGTGTACAAAAGTTTATATGTGCAATTTATAAACAGGGAAAGTACAGTAGAGGTAAACTTATTTTATGGCTGCAGCCAAATCAGATCAAGATGGTTGTGCAGAAGACAAATGAGGGACCTTTGCCAAATGGCTTAAAAGTTGATATACTTACATGTGTCATTATTCCTTACCCCAAGGCTGTCAAATAATTCAGAATTTTAATATTTCTGTTAACCTGCTTTATTCTAACAGAAGATAGTTAGGAAAGGATTGCAGGTGCAACCATACTGGTGGACTTGACTGGGGGAACTACTTTCAGTGAGGATTGGGTACTGAATGGATATAATGGACATCTATGGGCCAGCAGATTATCTGTCAGGCTCAGCTTACCCAAAATTGAGTGTGCCATTAATGCATGAATTGCTTGAAATTACATTGGCAGGGGCAAACCAGATTCCTGGTGTTTGACCAATTGAAATTATTTCGTACAAAGTTTTCAGCAAAATCCGTATAAAATTTCAGCCCCTTTGCAAGCCTAAATTTCTAAATAAGCCTTCATGTACTTTGACCAAAGATTTTATAAATTGTCGCTATCCTGAAATTTCTTTTCTATTTGGTTTATTTTAGCTTTTCCACTACAGTTGTTTTCTCTGTATTTTGATTGATCTGCTGTAATGAAATTCTCTCAGCTAAGCTAGAAATATTACATACCTATGGAGTCCAGATGAATCTACAAACTTAGTGTCTTTATTGATATAGGCCTGTTTCATTAAGGAAATAACCTGATAGGCCTCCAAAATGCTTTTCTTCATGCTATTCTTTCTGAACTAATCCAGTGATGTGAAAATTTGGGATGTACCCATATCAAGAATTCTCATATATTTGTAGATTTTATCAGTCTGACCACTCACTGTGTAGCCATAACATTGAGTTACACTAAAGTAATGCTTACACACTTTCTGTTTTTCAAGTAAGCTGTCTCACTTCATTTCTTCTTAGAAATGAAATTTGTCTGACTTTCATGTTAGAAGGGCTAATTCTTTCAAATAAATGTAAAGAACTACTATTTATCATTTTTATGATGCCAAACTGTAAAATAAAAATCTCAGTAGGTGCTTTGAGGATAATTTATTATCAGAACTTAAATATATCCTGAGATATAACTGTTGAACAAAGTAAGCAGTTATATTTTTTTATTGCTGTGAACTCAGAATTATGTCAGTGAGAAAACACTGAATTGTATGCTGGGTTGAAACTGACTGGATGCTTTAACCCTTGTTATAACCAGAGGCTTGATCTGATTTTGGAGTTTTTGTCGTTGTTGTTGGGGCTTTTTTTTGTCCCATAAATTAAGATTGATCCAAAATAATTGTCTTTACTTATTATTATTACTTCTAATACCTAAAATTTCTCCAAAGCAATGATAATCTGATAGAAAAGCATAGAAAAAAGAGTCAGAAGTGAAACAATGGGGCATGTAGTCACAGTTGGATGAGTGCAATGGGAACTAAAACTCCTCATTTACACAAATAGGTGCAGAGGTACATTAGTCTTAAGGTTCAGAAAAGTACATGAGTGAACGTTTTCCTTTCTATAATGTGCAAAGTATCTCGTTGTGGTCAAAGCTATGTAACAGTAACTTCGTTAATGCAAACAAAAATATAATAGAAATCAGCCCAAGATTCTGTGTCATCAGAACCATCACCATTTTGTAACTAGTATATAAATTTTTATAATTTTTTTATAAATCATAATTTCTCTATTTCCCCTGCTTTGTTTATATAACCAATCTAAGAATTTCTACAGGAAAAATAGTATAAAACTATTTTTGAAATGGCTTGTGGATAGAAATGATATAATAAATTTTTGTTAAGTTACACATTTTTAAGGTAATGCATACATAGAATATTATATACTCTTCAAAAAATATATTTTAGTATGTTGTTACATCATAATATTTTCATATTATTATCATATATTATTATATTATCATAAACTTATCAATTATTAATTTAAAAACAATAGATTCCCCAGTGTATGCACTTTTCCGGTACTTGTACTTTTTCAGGGTGCATTGTGACAACTTGTGGAATAGGTTATGAGAAAATACATTCTAAAAAAAAAGTAAGTCCAATTATTTTGTATTGATCAAATCCAAATAGCTGAATTCCATTCTAAGCTGGAAACAATAACTAGGCAAAGCTTCAAATTGTGAAATCACCACTATTTTTTTGCAGAAGGATGTTTTTCTGAAACATTTCTGGTTATGGATTATCAAAAATTGGCTCAGTTTTTCTTTGGGATAACTGGACCATTTCTTCTTTTTCTCTAATTAACCAAAGTCCTTTTAACCTTAAATGAGCCCTACTGTATTCCACAAACCAGAAGATTAACTGCACAAAAAACTTGAGAGCCTACATCTATGTGAAGAATGCAATGCCTTTTTTAAAACACTCCATTTTGTTACCAGTAGACTTAATTTATTGCCCCTTCTTTTCCCCCTGCGCTTGGTGCCTGCTCTGGGTGGCACTGCAGTCCAGAGAATTCTCTTCTGCGGTGGCTGGTTGTAACTGCAAACTTAGTGGATTTTGTGGGCTTCCTTTGGAAGTGCAAGGATGTCACCAGAGCAAAAAGAAATGGGGCTACTTCAGATAGGACCTACCTGGAATTGCTAATTTAGACTGCATTACTCTTTAGCACTTGATGTTACTAAATTTCTGCGGTCATTATTCTCATAGCATTGTTACCCATTTCTTAGTGTTAATGTTTTTTGAAACTTGGATCATAATATCCTTCCAAGCTTAGCAACTGGAGAACAGTTCGACCCAGGAAGGATTTCCATTGATTTTAACTTTAATGAGAATTGGATCAGCCCATAAATGAACAATCTGTATAGCCTTTTAATTAACTGAAGTGGCCAAGTTAGTCATCACAACAGAATCACAGGACTATGCGTACAATTGGTGATTCAGTTCTCCTAACTGAAGGTCTGCATGTGCTATTAGAGGATATAATTCATGTTATCAAAGTGTAATCTGGACTATTCTCTGAATCAATAATCATTTGAAAAGAAGACCCTTTTTGCCAGACTGCAAAAAACCACAGGTTCAATAATGAAATGATTGACTATGCACTTCCAAGCAAATGTAGTTAAGCTGCATTTGCAGTGTAAAGTTTACTCTGTACTTGGACAAAACATTAAAGATTGGAGTTAAATTTACTCAAATTGGAAATTGAAAATAAACTTGAATAAGGAATTAATCTTGTTTTGGTAGTGTACCAAAGCCTTTGCCCACGTGCTGGAAAAGAGGTACATGAAGCCATTGTCTATCTGGCTGATACATTGTACTGCTACATTTTACAGTCCAGCTTTTGTATTTTAAGAAGTACACTGTATATCCAATGTTTAGAAATTCTTTGGCACTTTGAGACTAAATCCACCTGTTCAAAGTACGCTAGAGTTATAAATTGCACTAGTTAGGAAAGTATAGTGATTGTCAGTCTTAGCTATTGAATTCAAGTACTTTATAATGATTTTTGTAACTAGAATAGCATTAGTAATAATAATAATTATTAAATTATTTAAAATAAATTACAAAAAATAAATATTGTCATTATTTTTAGTTTCCACTTCCATGAAGAAACTAAAAATTAGAACAGTGAGAAGATAACAGCTCTGAGAGACTGCCTCCTGAGCTGCAGTCAGAGTTTTAAATTCAAACAAATCTCTCAAATACCTAAAGTAAAATCATCAGCTTTTCCTCATCAGGAATTAAAGACACTTCGAAAATCTTTTACTTTTTTTTTAGATTTCATGCCAATTCACCACACACCTGAGATGCTTTGCAATGAACAAAAAGTAGAGTGTATAAATAACACTAGCCAACCCATGAGTTTGATTCAGATTCTAAATTCTGCTTGAAGTTCTATAATGTAAGCATATGATTATGTACTTATTGCTGTAATTTATAATACATGCAGAAATCAATATTTTAGATCTACTGATATCAGTGACTTTAATTGACTCCAGAGTGAATGGAATTAAGTCTAGAGTGTAGAAGATGGTATGAACAAATATTTATATAAGATATTGTTAATCTTGTGGAATAAAGTAGTTCAGGCACTGAGAACTTTATGAAAGTCAGTACTTTTTTTACATTTAAACTATTTGCAAACTTTCTTTTGCTAAACAGTTTTTGGGAAAAAATAAAAAATAATTCATAAATAAAGGACTCAATTATAAAATTGGCAGGGAATTGATTCCCCGTAACTATTTCCCAAAACCCAGCAAGTATGGGTTTGAATTTCTCTTTGAAAACAGAAAGCAGATCTGAACTGCAATATCTTTTGACAATGTTTTTTCAGGGTTTTTTTCAGGTATTATTCCAGTAAGTACAACAATATTATTATATCATACAACATAAAAATATTTCTTAGTGCAAGAACTTGAGTTTCAATGGTTTATGTTTTTTGTTTAGAGTTGAACATTCTACATCTTATCTGTGTCAGCAAGCATTTAAATAACTGATGCAAACCAAAGTAGAGTGGGAAAATACAAACTAATGCATAAAACCCAGGCTAATGCATAATATAATAACCAGAGCAGTTTCACTGTGAAGTAGGAAATGCAGATATAAATCCTGTCAATCTGAGAAGAAACCCTGTGTTTCAGTGTGCTGGCTGATTTTCAGCCCTTTTTGTAGGTACGGGAGAAGCTGCCACCATCTAATTACTGAAGTTGAATGTCTAGTCCTCAGTTCAATTTGTTGCATATAGTTTAAAATGTATAAGATGGGGATAGTAATCTTGCCAATTTTTATTGCAATGACATCTTTTTAGAAGATCCAGATCTGGTTTTTAAAAGATAAAAAGTGAAAGGGAAAGTGATTTTTAATTTTCTGTGCCCTGAAGGAGAATGCAGCTTTAAGATGATTTCAAGACATAACATCTTTTTTTTTTTTAATTGCAAGATTTTATTACATGACTATGAACATAAAAAGACCCTCCTTTCTTTTTGCTGTTAAATTAAAAAACAATAGGCTAAAAGCTATGTTACTTATACTAGTCATCCCTGGTTGAGATTCAGAACTGTGTAACACTAGGTTTGATGCCAAATTTACACTCAATCTACTTCAGGAGGCACATAAACATCCTTGTACATGATCACACTAGCTGGTCTGAGATACTGTATGAAATTCAGTATCATATACTAAAATGCTCTTTCTGCCATATATAACTGGTTTGCCTCCAAGCCCTGTGTTGTCTGAAGAGGACCGCAGAAAATAAACCACAGGCCTCATTTCTTGAGGAGTTGCTTCCATTCTTTGACAATCAAGTTCCATTTTTCTGTTACTGAAACATGGGATTAGACACCTGAGTTTGCATCCGCAAAGTCTATGACCATTAGCCAAAAAAATAGAAGTATTTTCATTAAATTCTGTAATCCAAACTTAACTTCATGACATCTACAATTTCTCTTTTGTTCAAAAACTGAAAAGGGGGTAAATATTTTAAGTGAGAAAATCTTTTCTTTTTCTTGTTTTTCATGTTCTAAGGCTATCTGTCACTTAAATCAGCTGAACTAGGGATTAATGGATTCAAAAATACTCATAATTCTAGCCAAGTCAGATTTGTCAGGAAGCTCTCTCAAAGGTATCTATATATAACAATTTTATAATATATGGTAAAGGATATATGGCAACAGGAAATAAAAATCCATTCAAGGCTGACACGTTCCAGAAATACTCCACCCTATGCCCTTTTCATGTTTTCAGCCATTTTGTCAGGTGTGTTCTAAAATAAAGATAATAATGTTGAAGAACATAAACTAATACCCGTACTGTGCTTGGATGCCTTCTCATGAAGAAGCACATATGCTGTAGGTAACCAAAATAGTTTAAATCTTTGCCTATATATGAATCTTCATTTTACTTTGTCATATGCAGTATAGATTTTAAAAGCACACTCTTTATTGGTTTCATTTGCTTGTTCAATGGAATGGTCATTCTTCTTACCCACACAAAGTCCAAATAATGAAATAATTTTTTTCACATCAAACTGACCATGGTGTGTACTTGCAATTAGTTTTTTATTAGTCATGTAATATTAGATGGTGTTAGTCATCATACTGATACATGTTGTTATGATAACATGCACTCCAAACACAATGATGTATAGGGAATGATAAAACTCAGATGAAATGTACTAGATCTCCTAATTCATCCCCAGCTCGTGAAGTACCTTGTACAATACGTTAGAGGCGTAATTGAGAGTATTAATAAAATATTAATAGCTTTGTTTTTCACTTCTGAAATATAGCATCCATTTATAAATGGGCTATGCATTGATATTATGTATTAAATTTCTCCATGTGTTTTGTCTCTTTAAGTAAATAATGAATTTAAAGGTAGATAGGGCTTGTAAGGAAGAAACATAACTGGAGAGGTCTAGCTTAAAATGAGAATACTTCCATTACTATAAGGTAATTATAATTGTAAGGAATAAAAATGTTACTGCTATTTTTTTATTGGACCAAAATAAAATTGAGAAATTCTGTAGCTATTACTTGAGGTCAGACAAGCAGTTTTTTATATTTTTTTACTATTTCCCCAGCATATTAGCTAATATAAAGTTAGAAAGCTTTGAAAAAGGAAGTTAAAAGTATGACCGCTTTTAGAAGTGGTCATACTTAATGTCATTTAATTGATAATATTTAAGCAGAAAAGACATTACAGAATCTATGTCCTGTAGTATGCAGAAAATGCATGCTTGAGCAATTCAAGAGGCTGAAAATGCTTCAAGAATTTCTACATTAATTGGAAATCTTAAATTACATTGGCATATATATTATTTATAACAAGACTGCTACTGTATCATCTTTAGTTACTAAAACACAGCTGAGCATTTTGTTATTTGTGTAAACATGAACAATGAAAAGATTGTTTATTCCCAGAATGGGAGAGAAAAGTATTCTAATTACAGTTTGCATTGTTTTGCCTGTGGGTTCCCCAAGAGCCAGTCCCTGATGGGAAGCTGCTGCCTCACATTCAGCGATGCATGAACTCAGGCTCTTTGTACTGCAGTAGGAAAAAAAAGTATCTGTGCAGTGCTGTTTCTTGACTATTGCATGTAAGAGGTTATTGTACTTGATTCCTCTGCATCTGCACAGAGCTGACACAGAATCTGTCCTTTTTTCTTTCCACTTCTGCATGTAGCTATTGTTAGTTTCTTTCTTCTGTCGCCAAAAGACATAGTGAAAATAGGGTAGAATCAATCTCTACTTTCTCTGGCAATGAAAGAAAAGGTTTCTGAATTTATGAATTGATATCTGAATAATTGTTTATTATGGAGACTGTTCAGAATATATAGATGAAAGGGAAAGTAAGTTCATAATCACTGTTCTGTTGGGCAAAATACATAAGCTAAACCAAGTGCTACCTAATGTTATCTTATTTACAGGCAATACAAATATATTTTCATTTTTGACAAAGTATTGAAGTCACTTGTGAATATATAATAAACCCCTCTCATACTGAAGTTCTCTTGTAAACTAATCTCTGAATAATGAAATCATGTGGAAAAATTTCAGAAGACAAAATAAAATGTATTTATTCCAGCCATATCTTCCTACAGCATGACATGTCATATGAAAACAGCATTAAGTATTTTATGCCATCTGTGCTGGTTGGGAATACATTTACAAGCATGTCAATGTGGAATATTCCTTTTCAAGTTAGACACAGTCAACTTATAGTAATTATCACCTAAACAGAGTGATCTACAAAAGCAGACAGCCATTGATATTTGGTTCACTTTCATCCACTCCTTGAGCTTTGTTTTGTCTTTGGGAGATGGAGCTTGTTCATCATTCTGTCATTCACAGCTTTATACAAATAAAATGGTACTAGAAATTGTTGTTTCTGTAGTGAATAGATTTCTATGAGATAAATTCTGAATATTAAATATTAGCAACGTTTAAGTAAAATATTAGTGTTCCTTAAAAGAGATGCTTCATAATTTTATATTTTTTCAATATTATGCTATAATATATGCCATAATTTATTTTCTGTATTATTTTAAATACTATACAACATATATAGTATTTATTTTTGTAACTTTTTAAATACTAATATAATGCAGGAACACATTCAGAAAAATGCCATCATTTCCCAAGGAATGTACATAAATAGATATAATTCCCAAGGAATGTACGTTTAATAGATATAAGAAGTCTTAGCTTCTAGTTCAGCATTACTGACTGTCATTGTATACCCGATCTCCATAAGTGTTGTGTAGAATCAAAGACTATGTTGTTTCAGTGCACATGTTGTGTAAATTGCATCTTTCAAGTCACTTTCTCAAACAAGCTAGTGTGTATTTGAGACTTGTTACGTGCAATTATTACCAATGAAATCACAATAATCTGATGTCTGCATTTTTTCATAAATTTTTAACAGTTAAGAAATAGTTTAAAAAGATAAAAGTTGCAGATCAAAATGTCTTGATTCTTTACTTCGTCCAAGCAGAGCTTTCAGGCCTCTGGCAAAAGTTCTGCTTGAAAGTGTTTTGAAGCTCCCTCACTCAGGAGTTCCATCTTCACCATAAGGTCTATCCTCAGAGAACAGAGGATGAGTCTGCTTGAATGAATTTATTTTTTGTCATCCTACACACAGAGTCCCAGCTTGAGCTGGTAGGACTGTCCCTTTTAATGGTGAAGATTCTTTTCTCACCTACCCTGTTCATTGTGCAAGAAATCTCCTCTATTAATTAGTTAGATATAATCAATTAGATATTATTTTTCACTTAATCTTCATTAAGCATTTGGCTTTTAATCTCAACAATTTGCTTGTATAAAGTATACTGCATAATTTCACAGTAAAGATTTGAGTTTCCAAAGAACAATAGAAAAGAGTAAGAAAGCTGCTGTGTATCACAGGAAGAATATATGCATGTTGATTGTTATGAAATACTCTTTGCTTTTCATGGCATTAATCGTTTCCTCTTCCAAAATGCTTATTACTTATTCTTATTATTCGTGTGATACCTTCTTAAAGAACATTCAACTTTGAAACATTTAGAATGCAAAATCTTGGATATTAATGAGTAGTCAATATTCTGAGGAAAAAAACTAAACAATTAACCAAACAGGACACACTGATTATTCTACTCTTTATGAATTTATCACTAAAATTTTGTCTTTCCTCTTTTTTTTTTTTATTTAGTTAAACCTGTCTAGAAAAAGTTTAGGGTGCTTAGTAGCTCTGTTATTTTGTCTTGGTGATGGACTCTCAGTGTATATATACTGTGCATGCTGTGCATAATATATGTGCTAATGTCTGAATAAGAACATTTACAAATGAATTATGAACAGTTCCATCTGGTGGAATGAGCTGTCAAAGTGACTTTTTTTTTAATTAGACTTGAGAGAAATTGCAAGAGATTATGATAGGCACTGTTTGCAGAGAAAGACCTCTTTTATTTTAGTGTCTGATAAAATTGAAGGAAATTGTATTTTCAGATATTCAAACTCCATGTTCACTTCAGAAATTTTTGAAAATGTATTTGTTGTTCTACACTGATTGAAGGTTTAGATATTTCCAATTCACTGTATTTCATAAAGATTGGTAATTAGAATGAACATGAAATATTTCTTCTTCCCAAGAAACACCCTAATATATGCAATTTTGCACACAGTTTGTATAAACAGTCTTTGCATGTGGCCAATCTGCCCCTCAGCAATAACATTAAAATCTACCTTTTAGATCTTTATATTTGTTTATTTCAAGAAACTGTCATGTTTCTTCTGCATCCCTGTGAGCCTTCTATGAGCAAAATTATCAGCCTACTACATTCCAAGTGGTGACAGTACTATGCTACTGTACTCTGTTGTTTGCAGATTGTTCAATAGAATAGAGCATATTCCAGACAGATTTAATCTCAAAATATGCAGTGCTAATTGTGAAAAAGGCAGGAGGAAGATAAAATCAGTGGCAACAAGATAAACTCCTGGTAGATCTCAGTCAGCATTTTTCTTTGAACACAGACACAAATAGACAGTAAGCTTTGTAAACGTGGTAAAAATTGGAAATGTGCGTCATATATCAAAGGAAGAGACATATTGGCCAAAGTGTATTTTGATCTGAAATAACATTACACAATTACCTTGTGCTCCTTTATTTAGCAGTTGTAAAAATGGCCCCTGGAGATCAAGCATGCTTTATTCATGTTGGACAAAATAAATCTAAGTGATGATAAACTGAAGTATCAGATTAGACAATTTAAATGTAGTCAAGGTATAAAAAAACCATGTGTAGTTAAACCACCTTCTAGTTGTAAAAGAGCTTCATTTCTTCACTCTCTAGGTAAATATTGTCCATATCCAAACAGCTGATGGAAAATGGGTTGGTTCAGCTTTTAGCTCTTTAAAAGCATGGAGAGGATAGTTTACAGCAATACAAATCATATACAATAAGAGGAGTAACAAACACAGAAATTTACTTAATCAGAAGCATGTATGCCTTTTTTTTCTTCTGTACTGCTGATTATATGCAGGAAGAGAAAATAATTTTCATCCTTGTAGAGTAAGTCCTGTATTCCTTAGTAACATCTGTCTTTCTCCCACATTAATGTTTTTTAGATTGAAGGAAGCATTTGCACTTCTGAGTCACCAGTCAGTGGTGACAGTATGCTCATGCCTCAGGATATTGAGTCCGATGGTTTCATGTATATTAGTCATCTCATTTGCAAGGTTCTGAACATGTCCTCTTCAGGCTTACCTTAATACATAGATTCTTTGCAGCTAACCAGTTTCACAGGCTTTCAGAAACCATATAGCAAAAGAATAAGTGCAATGATGTGAGAACCGGTACTTGACAGTATATGAAAAGTAATTTTAAAAACTTGTTTCTTTTTCAGTTTTCACTTCCTTTCATTTCCTTGAAAAATCAACTTGTCTAGTTTCAGCTTTATTTACACATGCCTATTTACTTTTAAACTCTCAATTCGAACTCTTGAGTATTGAAATTACCACAGGTTTTGCTATTGACTTCAGTGACACTCTGTTTTCTCTTCACATTTCTCTGTGCCAAATCTTGTTCATGATGCAAACAGATGACATTTTCTATTGTTGGAATCTGGCCTTCTGCAATTATTGTATTTATTTATTTATTTATTTTCTTTGTTATTGAAGCGACAGGAATGTCTGGATGTTGTAAGGAAGAAACATCTAACATTTTCATGTGAAGGAAATGTGAGCAGAGAATTAACTATCTTCTGCTATAATGAGTTTTTTAACACATTTTAAGATGACATGCAATTTAAGAGTACATATATGTGAAAATGATGGCATATCATAGAGGCTGGTAAATATATTTTGAAGCTTCTTTAAATAGCTTGCTTTCTGCAGAGTTTTTTCAATGGCAAAAGTTACAAACACAAGAACTAGGCCACAGAATTCTACTATCAAGAAAAAAAATAGTAGAGAAACTGAGTTGTTTTGATTCAGTTCTGAGAGCTGATAAACCAGTTCTACATGTTGAATTGCAGGTTTAGAAACTTAGTTTTAGGTGATACACCCTCAGGGCTGCCTGGCCATTCAAAAAATTTCACCAAAACCTTGCAATGAAAAGAATGCTGTAGTATCAAATAAAAACTTCATTCCATTCAAAGAACATATGTGACAGCACATTCTCTTAATTTTCTTTCTACACATGTTACAAATGAATCACTAAGAACAGAAGTGCAAGGAATCGCATGTTCTTCATTAATGATTTAGGTATCAAATGTTTTGAGTGTGTATTCTTAAATCAGCATCAAATAGATGATGTTATCTTGATTGAAATTAAAATATAACTAATCCAGTGCATTCTGATAATTCTTCAATATTATGGGAGCTTAGTTCTGTAACATTGCTTTGCTATGTTAGAACATTAATTAAAGCAAGATTTTACTAGAAATTTCATTGTGAAAATTTGCTTTAACAATGTTTTATTATATTCTTATTGAACTCTGGCCTCTGTAAAATAAAGCCTTCTCTCCATCCTTTGAATTTAACCACAAATAGTAAACAAAAGACATAACCAGTGACCACATTTGCATTCTAGTTTGGCTGTGATTGCAACTACAGAAGACATGTTGATAATGTTAAGGTTGCTGATACCAAGCTCTTAATATAGACATTAAAAACCCAGAACATCATGACTGTGATTTGTTCACCAGTTTAGGAATCATGAACTGGTAACATATTTGCATGCATAAGTTCAAGTAAACAATCCAAATTAATTAAAAAGTCTTTCTTGTGATGGCGAGTATATACATGCATGGGTGTGTTTTAGGATGCCTGTGTGTATATGTATCTCTCTGTATATAAACATCTCCTATCATGCAGCACTTTAGAGCATCAGGGACCAGACTGAGGGCAAGTGAAACATCTTACAAGTAGCAAAGGGGGGTGGAATATATATGACACTGGTGGGAGTAAGGGTAGAGCATGCATTTGGCCATAAATGCAAGATAATTCTGTAAATTTTTGTTTTCTCACAAGGATATAGGAATACTTCATGTTGCTAATTAATCACACAGCTTTTCTGGATTATTTTAGTCTATATTCACATATATTGTAAATAACATATTTATGAATTTTTAAGTACTTAAAGCAAGAGAAACACAATGTAGCATATCATGCCACAGTTTTGTTCTCTGGTATTTTAATCAGTCCTATTAAAAAACCTTTTAACTTTGAATCTTTTCATTGAATCACAGAAAACATTCACAAATAGTCAATCTAATAATAATTAATTTGAGTTAGGGAAGAAAATGTATATATATTTTACCTATTAAAAATCAACAGAATTGATCTTAACCACATTTTTAATCCATTTGTTACTATGGATTTACAACTAGCATATCCAAAATAATACAGATTATTCTAATTCCATGGAAAGATGGCCTTGACAAATGAAAAATAGAATAAGCAGAAGAGGTAAACTATCAATTAATAAGAGACTGTTATAAAAGGCCATTTAATGATGCGTGTTGACATGGTTTACATGGATCTTTCAACTGGTTTGTTTTGACAGTGTATGACACTGAAATGTAATACATGGAATTAATCAGTATACTAAGTGTATTAGGGAGAGCCTCAGAAGCAGGTATCAAAATGCACTCATTTCTGGGAAGATACCAATGGCCTCAGCTGAAGGGATCTCTCAGAGGGAATTATTTTCTGGCTTTGTCTTCATCTATGGTGTGATTCATCATACAAGTAATGTTACAAAACCTTTGCAGGTAAGAAAGTTGGGTATGAAAAAATTAAGAAAAATCAAAAGTTCCCTTAATCATCATATAGTATAGAAATTAATTTGTTTTAATATAGGTAGGTGCAGTGTAGTAAACTTGGAAACAAAGGTCATTGAAGATCACTGCCTCAACCGGAATTCTCAGTGCTGTTTTTGGTCAAATGGGATAATACAATGTTTATAAGAGAAGGCCTATCAAGTAAAAATAGAATATGTCTGTGCACATCTCATTAAAATTACTGTGGTAGTGCTGTGTTTAAGGCTGATATTCACACTTCAAGGAGAACATGAAATATTGGAGAGATTTCAAAGAATTAGAAAAAAATGTCCTGAAACATGAAATTTACAGTTTTCAGTTTAGTCCTTTATACACTGCAGAAGCTACTGAGGAAGAACTTAGTCATTTGACATAGATAGCTACTCATAACAAAAAAATTATATAAGCTCTTGGTAGTTCTTAATTTCGCCAACAGAGGGTAATACAGTTTCTAAAGACCGAAAGTTGCTAGCTTCCAACTCAAAGTTCCAATTGCAAGTGTAGTTATTATGCCCTGGAACAATTTATGTACCATATTGAGGATTCTACAGCGGCCTTTAAGATAGGACTGGCTAGATTTATTAAAGAGATATTTTAATCCAATTCTTAGGGGAGGAAATTGTCATGTATTTTTAGCCTTAGATTCTATGGCTATATCTCTATTAGCAAATAAAATATCCTGAACCTGTTCTCTAGTAGCTCAACGTTTGTGCTTGGAAGCCTGCTAATAATTAAACAGTATGGGAAGTACTGAAGCAGTGCTTGGCCATGTTCTAGCTCTGTTTGTTTCATTAATGCAGTCACAATCTGCATTTTTTTTTGCTGTGGGAGAGATGCACCAAATACCCTGAAACATCCTAGACTCGTATTTCTCAATTCTCTTGAATAGCATCGCAAAATTTGTAGTTATTATATTCAGTGAGATGAAAGGAGCCTATTTTTGCTAATGATTCAGTCCCCAAAACTTTAGCAAACAACAAACTTCCTGAAGTATCAATGCTTAGTAAGTTCTATAGCAACTAGGCAATAAGAGCAATCTGCTTTGCCACAGATTTGAACAGAGGTTTTGGAGCTTCAGAAGAGTGAATTATATTTTAACTCAATACTTCAAAAGAATCTTCTATAAAAAACAGATAGCCATTGCACAATAACTTTGGAATCAGTAGAACACACGGGCAAGATTGGTAGACCTGAGGCCGTGGAGTGGCTGAATTTCATAGATGCATAGATTTCAAAGCCAAAGAGATAAGCAGACCATCAACACTGATGTTGATGCCCAATAATGTGTGTTTGAATAAAATGTGCCTCTTATTGGAAAAAGGAGAGCTCAAAGGTTGGCTGAATTTTAACTTCCACAAAAGCAACCACACCCTATTTGAAGCCCCGTTTGGTTTGCATTTCTTCTACTAGCCAGATGTTTTTATTGTTGAAATTGCATGTCTAATCTCAATTGAGTTTTCAGTTTGCATTTGAATTTGACTTTGGTGCTCAGCATTTTGTTTTAGTGATATCTCTCTTCATAGGATCAAAGAAAATTTTTAGTAGATAGTATTTTCTTCCCATTAAGGTATTTTTTACTGTTGCTTTTTTACAAGTTACTTTTCAGTCTTCTTTCTAAATAGCTGAAACACTTTGGAAGAGTTGCACTTTGAAATACTCACAACTGTGTGGTGTTTTCTCAGACCTTGTGATTCTTTGCTATACCTCTGCCAGTTTTTCACACATTTTTAGCAAGACACAGGATCAATACATATATGCAAGAACTAGTCTCACCAAGACTATAAAAATTCCTTCTGCTTCTGTCAATGCACATTTTTAGCACCCCATAAATAAGTACTTACTTCTTTGCAGTGGAGATCTGCATTGCCCATAAAGCCAAAGGTGCAAGGCTTTACAAAGAACTTAAATATTTTTAGGGAATATTTCATTAAAAAAAAGAAAAATCCATATAGAAGAATGAGTGAGAAAAGAAGATAGAACAGGAAATAGGAAAAAGCTACATCTGTAACTGAGATATAGTATGAGATAAAACAGAAAAAGGATGGAGAGAACAGAATCAGAACAAAGGGGATTGATTAATAGTAACAAATAATCTGATGTCTTCAGTGGCTAGAGATCCTTCTTCATGCTGATCGACTCCTTCCTGCAGATTGTTTCCAGCATAGGGAAAGAAGAAAGTGCCATATCCAGGCCTCATGTCCCATGAGTCAAGCGGTCTCCTATGTAGAGTTTTGTAGATCTCTGGACTCCCTGATCCCCACAATGCAAACATGATAAAAAGGGACAGTCCTTACTCAAAACTGCTCACAATCTAGAGGGCAACTCTGCCATTAGCAGGGGAAGAAAACAATGGTCAGGGGAAGCACAAGAGAGCATCAAACCAGTATGAAACCAGTATGTTTTCATCAGTATGAAAACAGCAGTCAGGAAAACAGCCACTAGCAGTTGTGTATGTGAGGTTTTCATGGGTTTTTATCATCATGGTGAAGGATTTGAAGGTGGACAGTGAATGTGGCTCTGCGAACACTTAGAATGCTCCTAGTTTGGATAAAGGCAAAGTGTAGCATATATTTGTACATGTTCTGACAATTTATTTTTAGGGACAAAAATGATTACTTTAAGTCTGGACCTATCCTTTTTTAAGTTCACTGGCATCATTAAAACAAGATATGAATTGTGGTTTTGCATTTGAATCTTTATATTAAAATATACAGTTTGTTAAGGAATCAGTTTTAGATAATGTATAGTTCTAGGAAATGCTTTCAATTTTATATTCAGCAGAATATACAAAATCTTAGAAGACTAACATTGGAAGGCTTAGCTTCTTTGTATGTCATTGGTGTTCTACAGTAACCCAAGCTAATCTATGTCCCGTTTCCTCTTTTTCTCTCACCAGCAGTTGTACATTCCTTCCCATTCTCTTGGGCCAGGTCCAATATTTACTTCATCTTGCAGTTTTTCCTACTAGTGAATATGATCTGCCAAAAAAGATTGTAATTTGCTATTAAGTTAGGATGGTGAAATGGCCTGATATAGTATGAGATGATCAAGTCAGAGTGGATAGAATGAAGATGGTGGGAATAAAGAGTGAGTTGGGAAGAACAGATAAGCCAGAGATAACAAGATGTCAAGAGATATTATTAAAATGGCAAAGTCTCTGTCATGAGATACATCTGAATGACCAACAAAATGGCAAAGAACCTGGAGAATTTTATTGGCTAAGGGATAAAATTCCTTCACTGAATCAGAAGCAAACAATACCCCCCTATGGTATTGAGGGCACCCTGTGCTTCCAAATATGCTCCTATGAGGCTGAAGAGCAGCTGAACCTCTAGGAGTTCATAGCAGAAATTGTTCAGCTCAAAAGCTTAGCCAAATTTTCATTCTGGTGATGCTAGTGATAATAATTGCTATTCATGGCCTTTATTGTATTTTTCAGTAATAGATATCAGAGCTGTTTTATCATACTTTACTGTGATGCTGTGGTGATTGTAGTTAATCCTCTGACAATATTGTGGTATTTCACTGAATGATCTGTAACTGTTTTGAAAAGGTAATATTGACCTACTTAAATATGAGAAATTGAGCCTCTGATATAAATATACCTGCCTATTGACTATGTCAAAAATCCATCCCTTGTTGTGTACTCCAACCACTAAAGTAGTTTGTTTCTGTTATACCTGCCACCCTTAATTTCTCCTAAAGTACGACAGGTACAATATAGAGTAATTTTGTTTCATAATATTCCAAAATAGTACATCCTTTGCTTGTGGGTGGTTTTTACAGTTTACTGCAGAAATATCTGGTTTATGGCGCCAAGAGTCTGAAAATCCTGTAATTATTTAGAATGGCATTGTTTAGTAAGTTAAATAGGATGATAATGTTTATGATAGATCAGCCACTTTTCTCTTTTCATTCATCATTTAAAACTGAATTTAGCTAAATACTTTTATGGAAAAGCTGAATTACATTTGATTTTGGTTTTCCTTATTTACAGGATATATATTTCACTATCTCATAAATGGAAGCCACATAGTTTAGAAAGGTGGAATTTTGGGGGTTTTTAAAAATGAAAATCTATAGATTTAATTACAATATATTTACCTCAGTTTAGTCAAAATACATATTAGCAATTCTATTGATTTCGCATTTTTCTGCTGTGTTGTATATCTAAACCCAACCGAATGTACTGTCAGACTAATTTTGATGAGGCATGTACCACAGTAGGTAATTACTTCACTTTGCTTAATGTATTAGAAATCCATAAGCAGACATTTGTTTTTTGTGAAAAGCAGGCAGTTTATCAGAGGTCAGGAACAAATAGCAAAGAGGAATACTCAGTGACAAATACAGACTAAAGAACAAAAGCTAATTAATTCAGAAATTTTATGAGCTGATTATTCATTATGCTGTAGTTGCATGTACTGTACCAGAATTGCTTTTCATCTGGGTTCAGTTGAAAAGGAGAGTTTCATAATATTGTTTTCCTCTACTTTTATTTTTCACATACTTTGTATGTTAATATCTTTTGCAAGAAAATATTATTTGTCCTGTATGTTTTTCTGTAGCATAAAACCATCAACAAAACTGAGTTTGGAGTCTAATTCACATTTCAGTGTGTGTATCATTAGCATCTGGCTATAGAAAAGAAGTTTCTGGGCTAAACTGTAGAAACCACCCAAAATATATATTACTTCCAGTGCTACATGCAAGTAGTAACATTTACAAAAAGTAGCACACATTGTCATTCTAAGATGTTAAGCACAGCTAGGTTGGCGGGTCAGTGATTGCATCTTGCAATGTCAAGTACTTATTTCTGGAGCCAAAATTTGCCAGCAGTAGAACATCTGAAAATCTGAAGCAATACCAAATTGTTCCCTGTACATCAGGAAATTCTGTGAATCTCCTGGAGATAGATAGCATGAAGTCTGATTTTCTAGGGCTGTCCAGCTCCCAGAGGCTCCAGTGAAATCAGTGCATATCTGACTTCTTAAAATTGCTGGGGTAAATACAAAAGAAGGAAGCATAGCACAGCCAGTGGTTCAACACACTAAATATGTGAAAGAATGGCTACTGTATTTTTTTCTGTGAAATCGATATCCCAAGTGGCATGGTGACAGAAGAATATAGTAGTTACTTTGCAAAAAAATGCACCTCTCTGCCGAATTATCAGGTAGATGTGCAGTGTTAATATAAGTTAGAGAGCCACCTAATAATCTGTCTTGGTTTAGGAGACAGGAATCTGTTAAGGAACGCTGGAGTTTCCTTAGAATGGAGAATGTGAAACCCCCTCCCTCCGAATTATTATAATTTTACAATTAAGGGCTTTCAGGCAAAGATATAGGAATAACAGTTCTTTTACTAGGAATGTTAAAAATACAAATGTAATAGTACAAAAGAGACAAGTAAGCAACAAACAAACAAAAAACCCCAGAAAACCCTGACAGAGTCAGGGACACAACCTGACACCCTGTTGGTCAGGCTGTTTGGAAGCAGTCCTCCTGGAGAAACAGATGATCTGTTGGAGTAGATGATCGCGTTGAAGAAGGGTCCATGATGGTGAGATGAGACTGATCTTCCTCTGGAGTCCAGTGGAAAACCCGGATCGTCTGGGGTTCTGAGTCTCAGTTTTTATCTAGGCAGGGACCCTGGAGCCCCCAGCCAGTGGGTGGAGCATCTCACAATGGGATGATGTAAATGTGTCATGTCATTGGTGAGCCTTAATGGCCCATTAGCAGAAAATATCCCCCTGGAGGGAGGATGGGTGGTGAAAGAGATAAGAAACAATACCCCACCCGGTTTTAATAGCTGAGCGATTATCAGAAAGGCATCCGCCCCCTCCCCCCAGGGTAACAAGAGATAAAGAAAAAACATTTCCCCAACTGCTTTCAGCAGATGAAAATAGAATACAATTTTTTTTGCTTCCATAACCCAAGATAAAATCTTGATCAAGATATTTGGCAATGTCACTCTGGCGTCTTCCAGTGCTAGCAGACTGAGGAAACCATCTAGAAGAGTCTGTTCTTTCCAACTTTTGTATATTACATCACCATGCTTTCAGTGTTGCATCGTGCTTCTGTAATAAAAGGACATTCATAGTCCATTATCAACCATGTCCATTTGCCATCATTCTTCCCATCGTTTGTCTCTCCATTACCTTCCCTTGGTGCATCAGTCCACTTTTAGAGCTGGAAGGCATACAATATCTATAGTAACCATAAATTGATACATTGCTTAAACTATATATTTCATAATGAGTAAATAGTTTAATTAAGCATAATAAAAGTCTATTCAGGCAGGGAAGGGAAAAATGTACCTCTAAAGACTCTATAGACTTGATCCTGTCAGAATTCCAGTGAGTTCTCAAGACCTGAATTTTTGAAGCTTTGCTTTTGAAACAGGGCCTCTAAACCTCACATATTTCTTTTAAGGATAATTTGATTCAAAATTTGAACTTAGTCACAGATAAAATCTTAGGCAGCTATTTTTGTTAAGTATTAGAATCATCATTTTGTGCAAAACTCTGTTTGACTAATGGATCAAGCACAGTATTTAGTCCCAGAAAGCAGCAGCAACTTTTAACTTGCTTTTTTCTTTTACATTATAATTTCTAAAATTCAAGCCCTGAAAAATTTACCCCTAAATCAGACCCTACACCACTCTTCTCAGATGATGGAATTCCTCTCTTTACGCAATCGGACAGATGTGGGTTAACCTTGATGTTTGATGAGGATCTCATTCTCCATTCATTGATTACTGTTTCCAGTAAGTTACCTTGTCTGTGGAATGCTCCCTTTGTGCTGAATCCAAAGTAGCTTTATTCTCAACATTACAAAATACTGCAAAGATGCCTTTAAGGATAAATCTGGGATTAATTTATAATGCAAATATGAGGTGACAGACAAGTCTCAATAACACTTTACTTCTCAAAAGTACCTGGAGTACTTGTGGGAGTTTGAGGTCCAAAAAGCCTGCAGGTTTCATTGTGTAGTTTAATTTCTGAAGGATACTAAGGAATTGACAATTTAAACATATATCAGTTCCAGCTTGGTATTTTGGGTATATGTGTCCTTTGATTAGAAGTTTTGTTATCTGCAAAAAATATACCTTAAAAATAAAATAATATTATTAAAAGAAAATTATATTCTTTTTAAAAATGCATCCAAGAAAACCCATATATTATTTGCAACCTTCTTAAGATATTTAGCATTTAATGGCTATAATTATTATCTAAAAACGCAAGAAATGTTGCTCTCACTTTCTGTGAGATGATCACCTTTTCTGTAATTGGTGAAGAGAAGGAAATAGCATATTGTATGTTTTGTGACTTACTGCTCTTCAGATTCTATCAGTTTCCTATGAAAATACATTTCAAAATAATTTGCATTTTATTTATTAATAAGATTTTGTTTCCTTCATACTGGATTTAAATTGTCTTATACTTGCATTTACATCATAACAATTGAAGTGTAAAACACACTATCAAAGAAACATTTCTTTACCTTATGATATACTCGCTTTCAACAAAACCTCCTATATTTTTGTCTGAGTTTCTGAAGTTCCCAAGTTCCATAGCAGATTGCTTATTAAAAGTTTACGTTGCTTTTCATACTTAGCAAATCTGAATCAAGACTAACAGAGTAGCTGTGAAAAAACAGCTTTGAAAAGAATTCAAAGAAGTAAAATCACTAAAATGAGAATTTTTGTGTGTTATGTTAACAATCCCAGTAAATGTTAAATGCAAAAAAAAAATTGAGTATTTACTTAAAATCAAGCTTTGGATGACATGCACTTTGGATCATGTATTAATTGGGAAATTTTACTCTTTTCTATGTTTTCTATTCTGAGCAATTGTTTTCCTCTCTGAACCTGTCTGTAAGATGAATAGAAGTTGTCACAGTACACAGTGATATTCAGGCCCAAAACGCAAAAATGTTTATCTCATGCTTTTCTTCTTGGCAGTGTACATGCTTTGTAGAACAGGAAAACTATTTGTTACAATGAAACTTATTCTAAGGATATCTTTCCTGTTGTTACCAAACTAGTATTTGTTCATCCTCAGAAGCCTGTAGCATTTAACATACTTTGGCTGAACTTCATCTATTTCTTCCACTTACAGTTTCAGGTTTTCTGAAAGAAAGAAAACATAATACATTTTTGCAAATAAATTCAGTAGCTACCCCATAGTTATTATGAAGTCATGAGTCGATAGGGGAATCTCAGGACAAGATTGCTGGACTAGGATTGCTGTACAGTTTTTCATCGTGGACATTAGAAGAAACTGTTACTTGGAGTGTCATATGCTGTCTGACTGCCTATGTTCATTAGAGGGAGGTCAGAGACTTGCCTTCTTGGTCAGACAGCACAGCACTTGCAGCTGTCTGAAGCAAAGTGCTGTGTGTTAGAACATGTTAGAATAGTGGGGGTACTGTTTGTCAGGCCAGGTGCAAGAACAGAAAAAAAATCCATGCTATGCCAGAAAGAGGAGGAGGATAGACAGAAGAGAAAAGCACAAGGAAAGAACAAAAACATTCCTTCTGCTAAATACTAAGCTATAGTCATTGGAAAGAATACAAGAGGTTATTCCAGCTTGAATGTTGACTAAATTGTATGTTCTTCCTACAGATAGTTCCTAAAAAAGAACCGTTCTTTGTTTTCTTATGTACAGACACAGTATCTGTTGTTTATTACTATAATCATAGCAGGCATATTTTAAAATGTAGGACTCTGAGATAGGCTGTGTTTCTCTTTCTGGTTTGTCAGACACTAAAAAACCAGATTCCTTATTTATTACAGCTTGTTTGTGATTTATTAACAAAATTTCTGTCTTTAATTTCTTATAGATTGCATCTACTAGCCTGATCTGTTTCATAAACATTGGATTGTATCCTTTCATGCCTTGTATTTAGGCCATATGTTTTTTGTCTACCATCATTTATTTTTTTACAGATTAAAAAGTTCTCCCAAAATTCATGGAAACAGAATATCTCTAAGCTCTCGGTGTCTGCTTTGTTGAAACACTTTGTCAAGCTTTGGACAGGTGCAGACATCTGTGGCTTTGTAAAGCTCATGGCTGTCACAGGATTAGCTGTTGTGAAGAGCATCTCAAACTCTCTTAGCTCCCGGAGTCTCAATTTACTGATTCTCCTACAGTACCCACTACCCTCTAGCTCAAGCATGGGGACAGAAATCCAAGACATGAATGCATCATTAGGAATTGAAGGAATCATTCCCACTCCTTTGGCAGAGATCAGATAGTGCAAGTTTTCCTTTCCTGGTATTTTGCTTAACAGCCACTATACATCTGTGGCTGTGTGCATTGATGTATATCAGTGTTTTAATGCAGAAGCATATTGAAATAATATTTGATATTATAGTGTTTGGTTATCAGTGAAAACTCTACTTACACTTAAGAATACACATGATCTTAAAAGCATTTTATTGCAGGATTGAAGACTACATTCTGACTTTATTAATGCCTTGGAAAAAAATTCTATTGTTCTCTGTCAGCAATCCTCATGTTCGCTGACTCCATTAGTAGGATTATGATCAGGTTACTATTCAGTACAGTGCTGGAATGTGTTGCTTTCTTTTGTACTGAAGTACAAAAGCTCTTGTCAATTTTTTTTAAATTGTAGGCTAAGCAATTTTGCTTTGCAGTTGTCAGAAAAGTGAATGTGTGGTGGAACTCTTCTTGACAACTGATTATCTAGGTATTTGCCAGTAGCCTCAGCAGTAGGTCTTTATGGTTTTGTGTTCATCTGAATGAAGGAGAAAAGAACCATAGAGGTGATTATTTTTAGTTTGTTTTGGGTTGTTTTGGTTTTTTTAAATTCACCTATCTTTCAACATTGCCCTTTAGAACATCAGATGAGTTTTGCAACTTAGAACTTTGACAAAATTACATCAAAGAGCAGGTAGCTAATACTGTGCCACTGCAGCTAGGAATAAGGTGTTATAGTTCCCTTATGTAAACCAAGAGGGAGATTTCAGTCAAAATAGTTCAAAACAGGTGTGAGTTCAGTTCATCCTTTTAAGTAGCTTCTCTTAGATACAGTGGAGAAGAAAGTCTTTAAAGAGTATATCTGATCTCTCAGCTTAAATCAATTGGCCCAGCCCAGAGACACAGTTTTGTAGCCTACTCTCTGTTAAGAGAGTGTATTGTGTGGTTAAAATGGTCTCTTTTCAGGAATTTCTCATATTTAGAAACTATTGGTTTTCAGCTCTCTAAAACTTCTTTTGTTATTTTAATAGACCTATTAACTCTTTTATGACTAGAAAGGGTAAGAATATTATCATCCAGCAAGTGTCCTGAGCTTCAAGTGCAATTTTATTATTCATTTATAAGAGAGCAAAAGCAAGGTCACATTAGCTGTGTAGCAGACAAAGATGCATAGATACAGGAGAGTACCATGGATGAAGGGGGGAAAAAAAGAGCAGAGCTCAAAAGGAGGCAGGAAGAGAACACAAGAAGGTTTGTTATAACTTTCTGTGAGGTCTGGTTTCTGAGCTTCAGACTGGAGAGATTAGAAGACAGTCTGTACCTGAGGAAAGCAGCACAGCTTTCAATCATTTCTAGTATGAAGGTCATACCTGTGGCATCATAGTGACAGAATTATGCTCAGTTCCATCATGCATTATAAGCTTCAAAATAAAAAGGTATTGACTTTGAACTACAGATGGCAAGATCACAAGCTAAACTGTGTTCATGTGTCAAACACTTGTGTGCTTGTGCATACTTCCAGCAATGGGCTCCATGACTGGTACCAAAGAAATGCATTCCATGTATGCAGTTCAAGATCCACTGATAAGAGCAGGGCTCAGCAGCGAGTTCCAATCACCAGGGTAGATTTCTCAAAGAAAACAAAAAAAAAAGGAATCAAGATCTAATTTGGGTATGATTTTTTAAGCATAACAAACTATGTCTTTCCAATATGAATGAATTAAATATAAGTGTACATCCATCTTTTTCTTTAAAGCTCATCCTTTGAATTTTTCCCCTTTTCTTTGTATTCTTGAAATTTGTCTTAGCCTTGGGTTTTTTGTGCCCTCAGTGATTATCTCTGTATCTTAAATAATAACTTACTGCGACTCCATAGCTCATACTGAACAGGAAGTCTTCACTGTAAGCCAAATCATTTTACAATATACAGAATAATCAGATGAATAAGAATCTTGAAAACTTAAGTAGTATTAAGCATGCAGGCATGGGCAGAGCTTTCAAGGGCTTAAAGTACCTTATTACACCAAAACAAGCTTTGAGCACATGAAACTAACTGATTTATGCAACATGCACATCCAAATACAGAAATGGTCAGTAGGGTTTAGAGAAAAGAAATAGACCATGGTTAGCTCAAAACTTTGGGGTTTTTCTGAGTATGATGTCATCTTTGAATCTCCAGCCATCTTAGTACTTACTTTGGGACAATTATTGCACCTGTTTTAGGCTTACATTTGAGAAATATACTCTCAGCTTTGTCTCAGCCTGAGTGAAGATATTTTCAGCTTTTATGAGAGAATTTGCTCTTAAGTTTCCATAGATCTCTCCTTAGGCTAGTTCTGTTATCCAACAAGAGCAATAGCATTTTCCAAATTTTTTGTGACTGCCAAGTGATGTTTCTGCTTTGAAACTGGGATTTCATTGAGCAAGTGAAGATGCAAATTTGTGTAGTTGAAGAACTACACAAGTCTGTTGTAGCCAGACACCTATCTCAGTCTGATTCTCAGAAGTGATGCATTCAGGGAAGTAAATCAGGATTTTAGTGCCATTTTAAAAACTCAGCAGTCAGTTTTATAGGTGCTTTTATATCATGATTTAACACTCAATGTGTATTGTTTTCTTTACTGTATGAAACACGGTTGAAAGGCTTCTAAAATACAGTCATCAGGGAACCCATTCAGTACCCTGAATTTAATCTATTCAGTGGTGTAATTTGCTCCGTACTGAAAAAGAGGAAATAAAAGGGTGTAAAATTAAAAACCTCCAGTTGTGTTTATCAAGTGTAAGAAGAAATTAATAATAAATTACATTTTCATTTAGAAATAATTTGATTTTTAAGTGTATATTAAAACACGTGGCAACCATCTTGTTTTCCAGTAGCTGACAGACATTTAAGAATATTTTTTACACAAGGCAATGTGAAAGCGCTCTCTGAGGCACCTAGTTCAGGTACTGGAACCACTAAATCCAAGTAAGCTGGCTCCAGGAAGCAAACCCTGCAAGAGAGGGAGACAAAGGGAGGCGTTTTGCGTAAGGCACGATAACTTGCAGAGTTCAGATGCCGTCACGTCATTTGCTTGCCATATAGTTACTGACAGATATGCTAAGGGCTAAAAAGAGACAGGTGTTACCAACAGTGCAGCAAGATGGAGCATCATTGCAGAAAATTTCTATATACATGCCTATCTATGCTTTAACAATAGCAGTTTTGCCATTTGATCAGTAGATACTCTGAAATGAAAGACAAAATTAATTTTGTCTGCTATTCCTTGATTCTCCAATTCAAAAGCAACTGTTGCTTCTATTTGCAAGCCTTTCCAGTAACATTTAAGTGATCATCCGTATCCTGAAGCAGCCTCAAAAGCCTGCCTACTCTCTGAATTCTTGCCATATTTATAGTCCTTTAAACATTCTCTGATCTAGCAGGGTGCTGCTCCAGCAATGCCAGCGATGAAGGGAATGTTGCACAGGCTGGCTCTCCATGGCGTCTCCCCAAAGCCAGCTGAGATGTGTGACAAAACATCTTGTGACCTCTCTGCATTGAACTCCCCACTGCTATGTGACACTGAAAGAGCAACGGTGGCAGATCTTATGAAACAGCTATTAGTCAAAGTTTGAATGCTATGTTATCAAGGAATCCAAACCTTGTTAGGTGTTTAAGTCAAGCTGGGTGGAGCTGAGGAACGACAAACATTCCATCACCCAGGTGTTTTGTAAATGGATACCTTCCAGCTTTTTGCAGTGGGTTCTTTTAGGTTTTTGTACCACCTAGTAACTGCTTTTACTGACCATAAGCCTCAGCATTACAAGTTCCATTTAACAAAAACATGAGTTCTTAGAGGATGCTTGGAAGAAGAACCTTTTATTTGAGCAGTCTGTGAAACCAAACTATTTGTTTTTAAAAATTATATTATTAGAGTTGATTAGGACGAGAGGTAAAAAACTCACTCTGGGGTATTCAGGTAGAAGGGGGGCTTCTGCACCCTGCTCTCCTCTGACTTGGAATGACACCAGTCCTCCTGATAGTATGTGCTCATTTTGGACCTGCACTTCTGGCAGGGAGAAGTGAGAGCAGCCCAGCTCCATGGACAGAGACAAGCCAGAAGCCACAGGTGACCCCAGCACGGGCTGGTGATCCTTACCAGTTGTTACAGTCCCATATAGGATAGCTGGTAATGGGGTCTACCAAAAGCCACAACCAGCAGTGTCCTGAGGTCTGTGCAGCAGTCCCTGCCAGCGCTGAGACTCCTCACAGGTAACCCTGCCTATTAGTGCATCTAGAGCCCTGAAAAGCTCTATTGTTAAGGTGAATTATGTGTATCATACATAGAAAGTGTGAAGTATGATCTACATTTAAAAACTCTGTTGCTTCTGCTGTTTGCACATTCGTGTCACAGAATGACAGAATAAACTAGGTTGGAAAAGACCTTTGAGATCATCAAGTCCAGCCTGTGAATGTCACCTTGTCAACTAGACCGTGGCACTGAGTGTCACATCCAGTCTTCTTCTAAACACCTCCAGGGCTGATGACTCCACCACCTCCCCAGGCAGCCCGTTCCAATGTCTAATCAATCTTTCTGTTAGGATTTTTTTCCTAATGTCCAACTACCATGTGGGTCTACTGGCACACTCTTTCAATTATCTTCATTAGCTTAATTTAATTTAAAGTGGAAATTCTAGTAATCTCACTTTTGTAGTCTCAGGTGGAACAGGTAAGGAAATGTGATAGACCACATAATGGGTACAGCCTGTTGCAGTTTATTTGCTATTGCTTATTACCTATTTGTTCCCCGTACCATTTCATGATATCAAATACCTCTTCACCTTAAGTATAAAGGGTATTTATTCACCTTGTTTTCATACAAATGGCAGCAAGAAGTAGCTAATAAAGATAGGCACACATAAATTTTCAGTGAAATATTGTATGCGCAATTACTTGTTCTCTATTTGATTCCATTTTGATACATATTATGGCCCATTTTAAAACCCTGCATTAAACTGATCTGTATCTTTTCCTTAGTCTTTGGTTTTCTCAGTTCTTTGTTTTTTTCCTCTTGTACTTTCTTAGCATTTCAAAATTCAATAGGCACTCTGAGGGAAGAAACAACATCTCTGGCTTTTCAACTTACTTTTTGTACTGAGTACATCATAGAGTGATCTATAGCTGAATTGTCAGAAACAATTGTTATGGCTGTCTAGTAAGACTTGTATATAATTTTATTTATACAACTTGATTATAAGAATTGACTATGTCATGATGTCTATGTTATCTTCACGGCCAGCCAGCAATGGCATTTCCTCACTCACGTTGTGGGAAAAGGATATGCTGTTCCTGTCTCAGTGACAATGGCTGTGCTACTGAGTTCTGAAAACTTGTGTGCTTTAGATTCAGTGAAATTCCCCATGCAGTGGGTAGCTTCATAATTTCAAATTTCTTGTGTTGTAATGCAAAAGAGCCTTTCCAGATTTAGAGAATAACTAAGTGGAGTTCTTTAAAGGATTAAGAAATCATGTGATCTAGGAGAAATATAAAGGATGCAGAACTATTTTCTCAATGCAAAGCTAAAGCTGTCGACTTTGCACTCAAAAACAAAGCCCTAAGGAGAGTACAACAGCAGTAAAAGAACATTCCTTATAGTTAATTAGTAGAAAATTCAAGTCAGTTTGTGAAAACGTAAGACAGGTAATTTCTGATGTAAACTTCTGTATGAAGCCATCCTTGGGGCAGGCAAGCACTGGAGCGGATTGTCCACAGGCGCTCTGGAATCTCCATTCTTGGAGGTTTTTAAGATCTAACTGAACAAAGATCTGAGCAGCCTGATCTGATCTCATAGCTGATCCTGCTTTGAGCAGGAGGGAGGATGAGAAACCTGCTCTTGTCCTTTCCAACTTGAATGTCTTGTGATTTTCATGACTCAGACAATTTTCTTTACATCAGGAACAAGCCCACCACAACATATTTCACAGCAAATGTAACTCTGAATTTCTTGTGGATATATGCTCCACAGCATTTTTATTTTGGAATAAAATATCAAATAGAATTGACAACTGCCCAATGCAAAAAAATCAGACCACAGCTTTTACTGAAGGGTAATGTCAAAGCTCTGCATTCCATATGGATGTCGCGAAAAGAAATTGTGATTTCATCAACACAGCTGCTAGCTTTATAATGACATATGGGAGTAACTTTCTTTTTTTGATGACTGTTCTTACAGCAATGTTTCCTCCACCTTGTGCACTTTTTCTGACATCATAATTTTAAATATATGCCAAATTTAAAAGGCAGTAGTAATTTCTTACAAACATTTTGTATTTGCATTAGCAGTCTAATTTATCTCTGTAATTAACACTGTGTCAAATCTTATATTTCCTAAAGAACCAGATATAACTTTAATTTATTCTGTAGTTCTGAGACAGATATTTTGTTCTAAGGTCCATTTTGTCTTGTACCATTCAATGTGGACTTTGACTTTTATACATACCCAGATGAGTGAAAGTTTTTGTGGACTTCTACAGGATAGATTAGGGAAGAAAAGTAATTATAAAATAATAATATCAAGGTCCTAGCAAGGATAACAAGGATCTTTTGTATTGATCTTATTTCAAATATAGCATCATTATATCAAACCAATAAATATGATGACAAATGCATAATAACAGCATAATAAACTTTCCATATGCTATGCTATATTTAATGTCATCTTGGGCTATGTAGGAGTTCCTGAACTAAGAAAAATCTGTACAGAGACAATTTGTTACAAACAGAAAAGGCCTCTCTACAGAAGTGGATCTGTGGGTCTTTGTTTTGCGAGCAGCAAATCAAGTATTCCAAGTTTAGGGTTTTTTTAAATGGGAAGATATTGTTTGATATTTTATTTTGGTGACAGACAATGTCAAACCACTTACCATCTTTCAATAGGTATTTTGTACTGCAAGAATATGAAAAAGGTGTTACCTTTCTAATTTAAAGCAGTATATTTTTTTCATTAAGCGTTTTTTAGTATGTATTAACAACCCTTATAAGTGGACATAAGATCTGTTTTTGAGAAGAAGCAGATGTATGTGAAAAGCAGGCTTGGTTTAAAACTAATAAGAGCAAGAGATGTCTTAATTCACACACGAGCACTTTGCAGGTTCAGTTACTTGGTAAGGCTCTGGGATAAATGTTACATACTTCTCCTGATACCCTTCTGTTATCACAATAGTTTAGGTGAATTTAATGGAAGTAATAAAAAAGGAAACATGAAGTATGTAATGGAGTAATTGGTAAATATATAATTATAAATATTGATTTAGGTAAAAGTTTCCTATTCTAGTAAGTAAAGTTCAGTGACTGTAAATACTAACATTACATTTAAATTAGTAGCAGAAAAACAGCTTTCAGTGGAAAAGATAATTTATGTAAGACTGATACATACTTAGAATACAAAAATCTTCTTTAGCATTTGCACTTATAGTTTTATGGTATGCATTTTATTTGTATGGAATTTTTGCTTTGATAGAAGAATGGTGTGCATGGACATATTTGTGTTATGCTGAGATCTACCATAAATCTTAATAAGTTATGAAAACTGCATCCATTAAGTTATCTTCCATAACTGAAGGTGAATAAGGAAATATCTAATTACTGCCCTAATAGGACATCATATACCTAGCATTTTTTCTAATTTTTCTGTATTCTGTATAGTAGTGATTGAATAAACCCATCTCAAACACCTTGTTGGCTATTTCATGGTCAGAGGGCAAAACCACCTAATGTTATCAGAGTGAAAATAGTGAGGGGAATGCTTTTCAAAAGCCACAGATATGAAGGTCTCATGAACATAGGAATGCTAAAATATGCAATCAACACAACAGATATGAAGATGTGAACTGACATAATAAATGAATAAAATATATGCTGTATCAATGAACGTAAGTTTAAACATTTTATATTTAGCTATGAAAGTTCTAACTTTTGAGAGGGTATGGGGGAAAGTAGTGGTGTATTAAAAATAAATATTTTACTTGAAAAATAGCTCTATATGTTGTAAACTCATGCAAAACCTTTAGGTCATTATACAGTATCAGAATGGATGTCAAACAAGTTTCAATTTAACCAAAATACATATTTAAAGAGTGGAAATCTTTCTCCAGAAAGGGAATCAAATGTCAATAAAAATTCAGCCTCTGTCAGGGAAGAGGTTAACTTCATTCCTTCCCTGGGACATTCCTTCTTAAATCCTGGCAACCCTAACACTTGCAGCTCTTACATCAGTCACTAAGACAGTAAAAAGTCTGATATTTTCCTTGGTCCCCAGACTCCTTTATGGTACAGAGAGGAAGATCAGTTTATCCATGTAAAATGGCTCTTTTCTAACTTTTTTTTTTCCCCTGAATGGATGATAAGAAGTCTTCAGAAGGATCCAGTAACACTAACAAATTCATTTCCAACAGTCCAGCAAATGTTGCATAACACACAAAATTAATTCATTTTTAGCACTATTTTAGCTGAACAGTAGCCTTCCCTGACTGATTTAACTGCTATGTAGCTTGCCCTTGCTACCTGCAGTCACTGTTAAACCTCCTACAGCACATTTATTTAAATTGGCTGTTCTAAATTACACTGCCCTAAGTTCCCTTCACCAATGTCAAGAGAGACTTGTAAGCTCACCTTTCTTTGCAGTAGTTTCTTTGTGGAAGAATCTTTATCCCCGGTTGACACATGTGAGAGCGTGATGTGATAAGGAGTCAAAGACGGCCTCTGGGGAGCTGGAATTGAGGTTGAAGGTCTCACATTAAAAAAGTCATTTACTTCTGGTTTAGTTTTGCTCTTAGGCATTATTCACAGCTTTGGTCTGTCTTCAAACAACAGGAGCAGTGGCCCCACTAAAAGAAAAGAAATCTGAAGCTACAGATTGTACTTAGAGTTAGTAAATATTAACTTGGGCTTTCAGGAGTCAATCCACAGTATGTCTTTAAAGCAAGAGAGCCCCTGCCTTTCATTGCCATCACCTTATTGTTGCAGGACATTTTTTTTTTTTCCTTACCAGATAAGGTATTTCTAATAATACTTTTACACAGCATATGGTTTTGTATGCTGCTGGAGTAAAATTCTTCTTCCTTAATTGACTATTGTTGTGCTAAATTGTTTTCATATTGGAACTAACTAAAATACAATTAATATTTACAGGAAAATACAGAAGAATATTTGTTTGAATATGTTGTAGTTCTAGGGCAGACAAGTGAAGCTTCAGTACGTATTTTAACATATCTGTGCTGAGTGAAAAAAGTTCCAGAATAGGTTTGCAAAAGTCACATACTGAAGCTTTCATTGATCTCACAGGAAAGTCTTATTGTATGGTTTTGATTAAGGAAAAATCAGTGTATTGGCTTTATCAGCTTCACATTAGAGGATTTTTTTCACCATATATTTCCTTGTATTATTTTCACTTCTCAAGTAACATAAAACTAAGTTTATGTAAGTAAGGTTTATGTGGCAAATAAGTAGGATGGTATAATCATCTCTGACAAAATTGTTTTGATAAGAAGGCTAAATGCATGTCTAAAGAAGAAGCTCAAAATAGTTACTGATTTCAAAGGGATTTTTTTCTCTCATTGTAAATGAAATTTAATCCAAATAATTTAAGCTGTTGAGATAGGGAAGAGTTAAAGTGAACATAGCTTATACACTGAGGCATTTTTGTTAATTGTTTTTAATTTTCAATAAAACAAAGGTCAGTTAAATCATTTTAAAGGGCAAATTTATCACTTCAGTAACACTAACTCAGAATAAAACAATGTTCTGAATCATTGGGTGCTGACCTGGGAGTGTCTCAGTAGGGTTCCAGAGCCCTGTGTGGACATAACCAAGTGATCTTATTTGCCGCTGTAGACATTGCTGATGGGTTCTCCTAAAATGCTTCGCTTACATGGTTGCATATGTAACTAACTGTATAGGCAACCACATTTCATTTATCTCAGTTGCATTATTTGCTATGCAAACTTAAGTGTTTGTGTGCTTGCAGAGTTAGTGTTTAAATGCCTGTGGAATTTAAGAAAAAAGAAAAGACCTTATCAAATTAGTTCTGCCATATTGAAAGCTTCACCTTTACAATATCTTTGTGCCACCTTTGTTTCTCAGGTGAAATTTTGCTGTAAAAAAAAAAAGAGCNAAGTGGTCAACCTAGACCTTGTTTATTTAGAGGGTTGCCCAAAGCAATGCAGGCATCCTTCTGTTGTGCTTGTCAGGAAAGGATATTTTAAAGAAAGAAATGAAAAAGCGAGATCTTCACAAATATTTTTTCCCTTTTACTCCTTTAGTAAAGCAAAGAGCTCTCCAATTGCAGTTTATATTATTATTTTCAGAAGTTTCAATATTACATGATAACCTGATATTATAGTGTCTTTTATCAGAGCACCAGAAAAAGCTTTGAAATCATTAACCACAGTTAGAATTCCTTGTCATTGTCACTTGCAGTTTTATTATCACTATAAAGTACTACAATTTTTTTCCTCTAAATGGCTTATAGCATCAAACTTTTATTCTGCTTCTTCCTCCAGTTATCCTGTAGGGTCACATGTTTTTGGTGAACACGGGCAAAGAATCTATGCTGTACACAGGAGCGATGAGGTCAGCTCCAAAAGGATTTTATGGGCTAGTTGTGTCCATTTCATAAATGGGCTTGTTGTCACTGTAGTTAATGTCAGTAGTTAATGCCGTTAATGTTGCCAGTAGTTAATGTCAAGCATAAATATGGGCTGTTTCCAAGAAGAGAAGTCCTTTACTATCACCTACCCTCTGTCCCAGACACCAGCTATTCATTCCAGCCACATTCTCAGCACTGGCTCATGGGGTCCTGCAGGGAGTCAGGTCAAAGCAATGGAAGGGATTATAACTAACAGTTCTCTTGGATTAGGTTTCATGTACTGATGGGAATATGAGGATTTGTTCCTTGTGTGTATGTTCTTTTCCTCCTGTTATATTTCTATACAGATTCTTCAACATAAAGTCTCTGAGTTCTTTAGCTCCATACAGGAAGAAACTGGTATCAGTGAACCCAGGCAAAGAATCTCTGCTGTGAATATGTTTTACTTAGCTGTACTCATAAGAGGTACTTTTGCAGGCACTTTCTGTACTAGATTAGGGACTTTGTATGAAGAGGGAACTAGTCCTTCCACAGGGAAAAAATCAAATTCTATGATTTAGAATGAAGTTGTTTGAAAAGATAAGCAATCCTAGTAAGATTTTACTATACATGTCATAAATACAACAGTGAATGAAAATGAGTTCTTAAAGAATATTTCCAAGCATTTGTATACAAGTTTAAATTGAAGGCTTAGAGTCTGTTCCGTTGAATAAAATCCAGGCTCTCTGGATTGGGATTCTTTTCCCTTTCCCTTTCCCTTTCCCTTTCCCTTTCCCTTTCCCTTTCCCTTTCCCTTTCCCTTTCCCTT
>VYXD01012334.1:72448-90957 GCA_013397195.1 Hylia prasina | reverse complement strand
CCCCCCTCCCCCTTCTTTGGGTTAATTGCTTAACTAGGATCTCTGGCTTCTGACTTTTAAAAAGGAAATTTTATTGTTTTGGAGAACTTTTCAGTACATTTAAAGTGCTGCTTTCAAAGATATGCTAAAATCTTGATGAGATCAGTTACTTTTATTACAAATTTTTGTACTAATTGCCAGATAAATGATGTTAGGCTGGATCTGACTCAGCTGCAGTAGTCATTACTAAAGAACAAAAAAATATTTTTGATTCACTTGATAAATAACAAAAATTGAAGAAAAAGTATTTGAGAATGAATTAGATACTGGCTTAATCAGTTCAACATGTTTCTTTTCAATGCACAATAGTATGAACAAATCCAAAGTAATGGAAGGTATAGACAAGGAATTGATGGATATTATTGCCTGTTTTCTAACACCTCATCTTCATTATAGCACAGAAACTCAGTTCTCAGTTCTCTCAGTTATTCCATTATTGTGAGCCAGCATGTTACAAGGAAAAGTAAGATGATCTGAGCTTAAATGTTACTCTGAAGAGTGCATTTCACTCATACTGTTCTGCAATCTCTTCATTGATGTGTTACTATCAAAGCCAGACAAATTAAATACTAGTTTCAGAGCTTCTCCTTCTCAAAAGTAACTCTCATGAACAGGTGATCACAGCTCACAAGCACTTCAGTGACAGCTCATCAAGAACTGAAAGTGGTGTTCAGTGTCCCAGAGAAGAGTCCCCTTGCTACTGAGCATGTTTGAAGAAAGTCCCTTTCACCATCTAGTTAGGCTGTACCAAAATGTTTCACCCAAATCTGTTCAGTAAATTCATTATAAAGATATCACTTGCTTCTGGGTGACCAAAATTGAGGTTTTAAGCCCAGTATTTTGTCAAAACCAGAAACTAATCTGCCTTTGTCACTGCTCCATTAATGAAGTTATTACAGTGTTGGTAAATGAGAGTTGTGGTTAACCAGCTCTAATTGCTGGGTTTTATATAGGTTAATTCTATTATTCCGTAACTGCAGTTTTCCTAAGCTCAATATCTATGAGCTATTATGAAAATATTTTTATCATTTCCTTTATCTGCTATAATTTCCCTTCCTATGTTTGATCTGTGCTTCTCAAAGTTTCTTACATTGTCTCGTGTTGATGAAGCTACACCTTTTCAGCGTGTACCATTAAATATTTTATGTTGCTCTTTATAAAGACGTCTCATCCTAAAATTAACACTTCTTTACTGGAAGCAAGGCTGTGCCTCAGTGTTTTTCTTTAGAGCAAGAAACACAAGTAGACTGTCCAATTTGATTTCTGTTTGTAGCTAAATACCGTATTCTATGTTGCCTTGTCAAACATAGATACTCAAATACAGAGCCATTCTCTGGACATGTGATTCTGTATTTCCATTTCTGTCTGCATGTTTTTTTGATGACTAATTCTGACACAAGTGCAATAGATCCAAGCTAATAGTGTTTGGGGTGCTTTTACATTGGTAATCCTTAGTCATAAATGTAGTCTCTTGCAAGCAGCCACATAAGATTGAAGAGAAACATCACTTATTTAGTGCTGCATGGCAGATAAAGTGAAGTTCAGGATGAGAAATACTTATTTTCTATTACGGTTTGCAGTTCATAATAGGCCAAGTCACCCCAACCAACATAGAGTGCAAATTTTGTTTTGCTGTGCTGCCAGCCATCGTTGTACCATGGTAGTAGTAAAAGGGTGACATTTTAGAGAAAGAACAGTTGGTGTATCTGCTATGTGCCCGCATACATCTTGGGTGAGGCACCAATAATTGTAGTTAGGGCTTTTTCAGACACTGGCCATGGAAACAGCTATGGAAATACGCTCAAGTAATGCCTCCCCTGGTACTCCACTCACACACAGTCCCAGAGTGATATTATTAATTTTTTCAGCTGTGGTAGTGCCCTTCATACTCAACAAGAGAAGGAAAGTTGTAGCAGTTTTACATGTTTTCATATCTATCCAGCTGCCTTTCTGCAATTAGTCACTGCAGGAGATACTCTAAAACCCAGCAATAACAAAGCAGGCAGGGGTGATGGTGGACAGTAAATTTTCAATGTATTGTAGAGGACAAAAAATAGCTGATTTAACTTGTGTAGACAAAGTCTTTAAAGAGCTAAGAAAGACATACTCATGAATGCATCCGGTGTCACTAATTTTTTAATATTTCTTGACTTCTATAAGGTTATCACGATAAAACACAAAATTTTTGAATGCAATCTACATAAAGCAAGCAATAAACGATCTTGGAAGCTGTGGGAACTGATACATCAAGAAGGATTATGTGAATACTTTTGAAAAGGCAGGACTTCAGCTTAGAAATATGTGAATTTCAGTCACATCAAGGAAAGATTGATCCATGAGGCTATAATGATGAGTGTAAGAATGAAATTTAAAAATATATGGATCAGACTGAGATTAGGGAAATACTCCCACCTGTTCTGATATTTCAGTTTTTAGAAAATTCTCTTGAAGGAACAATCATAGAACTTCCATAAGTGGAAGAGATAAATTTTGGAAAACTTAGCAGAGAACAAGTTACTGAGATCTTAACAAGTGATTACTCCTTCTTTATCCTTGCTTCTATTAAAATATTTCTATATAAAGTTTTTCATTTAGATGCTAAAAGGGGACGTTTTCACGTTAACAAGCCAATATTTCTGTAAAACCTATTATTATAAAATAAACTGTTTAACAGGGATCTAAGTATGCTTTGAATGAAAGTTTAAATGTTCGTCTGAGGCCTGATTATGTTAACAGAAATTCAAGAATGGAGCGTATTTGAAGCCTATGCCTGTGAAAGAAGCAGAACATATTTTTAGCAGGGCTTACATTATGATGTCTAGTCAAAATTCAAGAACCTTAAGCATCATTATACAGCATCCCAGAACATGATACCATGTTCTAAATATTTGGTCACAGCCATCTCCATCAAAAATTGGCTCCAGAGAGTAATACCTTTAATGTCAGGGTTGAGGTGGTGGTTTTATTAGACATTATAACTTTAATTTTTTTACTAAGAACAAGAAAATAAAAAATATAATAAATGATAACATTTCAACCTTGTCCAAGAGCAAAATCAAGACATTTCAGTGTCATACCAAACAAGAATGAATACTTTATGCTATTGTCAGTTACTGCATTTATTCCTCAAAATTACACTATTATTTTAATGAAAAAATGAAACACAAGGTTGTGTTTGGCTTTTGTGTTTAATTAAATTTCTTTTCGGCTCCAAGAGATCTGTAAGATGAAAAAAATGTCCTACATGTTTTAGAGAACAACTGTAGAAGGTAATGTTTATACATATTTTATGTTAGATTTGGAGAAAAATTCTCTGATGATTGATGATATAAAGATAATTTCTGTTAACATTTTTGGCTGGTAGCAGCAACTTGTTTTCATACTACCAAGGAATTTAATTGAGCTCCATGCAGCTTATAACAAAACCGTAATTTTAATTTTGATCTTCTTCAGAGAAGTGAGCTCTGTTAGGTACTAAAGACTGTAATTGCTGTAATATTTGAGACTGTAAAGATTTGCAGAGGTTTCCTCCTCCCACGGGCTTTGGCTATATTTGTCAACCCAATGAAGACTATAGGGTGAAACCTGGGGAGTTCTGATCCCATGTATCTCCTGCTGACATCAGTGGGAGCTTAGCACCTATCAGCATCGAAGGCGTCTGTTACTGCAGCTGACTCTCAATAGTGCAAAACAATTAAAAATAATAGCAAATGGAGCAAAACCCAAATGATGCAACAGATACTGGGAAAAGTTTTAAAGATATCCTAAAAATTCAGAATAATCTTGGTTTTACAATTCATCCTCTCAGTTGTTACTAGACTGTATTGGCAAAACATGACATAGAATTAAATTTGGAATCAAAGCCCAAGTAAATTGTATAAATGGTGAGAGTTTGAAGAGATCTACATAAAAATTAACACAAAATCAATCTAAAGTAACACAGTGATAGGAATCAGCATTGTCTCTGGTGTCTCTACTTTTACATTTAAATGACATGTGCATCCATGATGAACATTTAAGCTTTTGCTTCCTTTCCACCACCCAATCTATTTGGTCTTTGACACAGGAATGATTTTTTTACCTGGGTCTGTAGGGGTTTACACACTGGAGATTCTGAACCATAAGGGAAGCTCCAATAAAACACATAAAGAATAATAAATGGCATTATTAACATTATTGAGACCATAGTCCCCACATACACTTTTCTAAGGATTCTAAGCTTACATGTCTATGTGTCAAATATTGGTTCTTTCTGCCATACTGCTTCTCAGCCTTAGTAAGATGTTTGTTGCTGTGGTGCGGTGCATTTAATAGTTTTATTGAGTGGTCTGGATTTACTTTGGGGGAAGCTGACTGAATGGCAACCGTTTTAAAGTTGGCAACAGGGCTTGGCATATTTGCACTTGCTGGTGCCTGGAGTCAGTGTAGTTAGGACTTTGTTTTACTCCTATACTATGCTTTGATATCTTTTCATAAGGATCTATGCAGAAATAATAAATCTATTTGTCCTCAGGAAAGTCAGGAGTCCAGAAGCCCCGAAGACAAGAAATCACAAAAGAGACATTTTCCAGTCATAATAAAGACATAGCTAAGCCTGAATATAACTGGAATCACAGTTGCAATAGGCATTAAAACTAAAGTATGAAAATGAATCACAGGAAGTCCAAGACCAAAGATCAGACCTCTAAATTATGATGGAATAAGTCATATTTTACCACAGGGCATAAGCATCAACCTGCAGTTTCCTTTGAAAGCTACTGCAGATGCCAGGGCTAACAATAACTTAGTAGCAGAAAAGGCTTTTCAGCTGTACACAACCCAATGTCTAAAATCAGCTGAGATGTCTCCGAAGTGGGCTGTGTCTCATCTTTACTGCCATGTAGCCTTTCAGCCATTCAGATGTTCAGAATGCATTGCTGTGAAGAAAATCACTGAAGCATGAGCTGCCATGTGAGCTTTTAAAGTTCTGTTCATTACTTCCCAGTCCTGCTTGCTTGCCCTTTTCAGAAAGGTAACCCATCTTCTCTATCACTGTCTTGCAATAGTCAGCCTTCCATGCTCTCTTCTTCCTTATTTCCCTCTTTTCTCTCACTTTGTTTTCTGTCTGCTGAGACATCTTCAAACACAGGACTATGTGCTCATATAATAACTGTGCCAAGAGTTATGGAGAAGTGCACTGGCTTACACACGTGCAGCTTTACAGTGAAGTATCAAGTGTTACTGCAGTGTCCACCTAACTGGACATCCATGATTGCCAACTAAATAGGATAGACAACTGTATTGTTAATGTACCTTAAAAACATAAAAAGTTGATTTGGGGTATAATTAATCAGGCAGTTTGGGTTTTGGGGTTTTTTTGTGTTTTGTTTGTTGGCTTTTTATCTAATCATATTGTGGGATTGCAATGACACCCAGGTAATTTTCATAACACTTCCATCTTACACTGCAAATTCCCTCCCAGAGGGACCAGTGATACAGCAAGACTTGAGCTATAGCACACCTTACAATAAACATACAGTCCTGAGAAAGTTTCTCTATGCCTGCAAGAAATTCATCATGAAATAAAATGAACTATTCATTTGCAAGCAGCTGCTCTGTACCATCAGCTGTCTAGTGCTGCATGGCTGAGTAAAGCCTGCCCATGCAGATAAGTCATTGATAGCATCACTTTTCTGGGAAGAGTCAGGCTTCTTCATGTAGGTATCTGTGATGCTATTAGCCTGTGTGAAAATTATTTCTTTAACCCATTAAATGATGCCAAGAATTTAGGTAATTTGAATTAGGTTTGGTTTTGGTTTTTTTTAGTGTCTTGTTAAATTTTAGTGTATAAGTCATTTCTTTGTAGTTTCAGCATAGTAGTGTAACACACTGAAACTCTTATTGTGTCACTTGCATCTGTTTTCATGTTTTTAGCTAAGAGATACCAAAGACGTATGGCTCCTTACTAGATATAGTACTGAAACATCAATTTAGCTCTACTTAATTAGTAAGAATGACTAATCATTCATTTTCTCATCCATTAATCAAATACATTTTCTTTCTGGAAAGCCTCTTCTCTCCACTATCTGTTTTAAAAAGATCTATAATGACAATCCTGAAATTTCCCCAATCTACTAGAACCTGCACATTTTAGGAAAACTTTTCAGGTCAGTGGGATTCCAACGAGGGTCAGATTCTTTCCATGAGGGTAAGTAGAACTCATCCCAAAATAATACTGGTGTAAATATTTGAATGGCTGTGACACCCCCACTTTCCACATGGACAGTGAGATTATTTGCCAAAGGACTTATTCATCAAATCTGCGGAGTGAAGAGGTGATTTGAAATTAATATATGCAATATGCAGTGTAATTTGTTGCATAGATTGTTGCACTGCTTTGAAACAATATTTTTCATCATGTCTTCAATTTTTATATTCTGTCTAAATTTCATTATCTCTGAGATGGACATAAAAAAAAAGGATAATGCTGAACCAGAAGAACTGGATCATTTAAACTTAAATCCATGACTTATAGTTACCAGTGAAAAATAAGCACAACAATCAGCGGGATTGTGTAAATATATTGTTCTAATAACAGTTTTTATCAGCTCTGAGTTAGACCAAAAGTAGAAGGCAACTTGGAGGAATTGCAGGAATGCAGTTCAGTTAGTCAGACCAGAAATATCCTGAGCACATCGGGAGTTGGCTTGAATGGTATTTACCATAGTTTAGCAGCAGTTGCACAGATTAGACCCGGATAATTTTTTGATGTTTCATTCACACAAAAGGGCAGTTTCAAAATCCTTAACCAAAATTTGTCAGATCATTGTTCATATAAAGTAGGAGGCATACACAAGAGAATTTAATATTCCAGACTGTTCTGTTCTACAGATGACATGAGCCAAGGTCTCCTTTGCCTGATCTTGGTGGGCTGCTCAGGTAAATGATAAAGATCTAATGAATTAGAAGAAAGACTAATAGCTAACAGATGTACAGACGCTATCCACTCTATTAATTAATGCTGCTGTACATTATGTGGAACTAATGCAAATTACTGTGTGCAGAATGTTTACAGATTGGAATTGTGCTTAGCAACTTGGTGAGAACCTCAGTGGAAGTTTTTTCCAATATATTAGAAAAAAGCTGTGAAGGAACTAGTAAAGTACAATCACTGTGACATTTCTTCATGACTTTCAGGTTCTAATTAGTTCTCCTTGTTTAAGATTATTTTTTTTTCAGTTTGAGTCTGTTAAAGCTGCATTTTATCATTACTTTTAAACAGGCAAGACAATACCGATTTTTTCTACAGGTAAAAACTATAGCCACAGAAAATTAGTATTGTTGATGAAATGGTCTTCAGTCTCTAAAGACTTCTTAAATTAAGTATATCTAAAATTAGAGAGCTAAACTGTGACACTAAAAAGTCATATTCTGGTGCCAATACATCCTTCAGAGTATATTGAATTTTTCAGACAACTAAAAGTTCTTTTTTTCATTCACTCCTCAGAAAAAAGGGTTTGTCCAAATATTACAGTGACTTGCTTATTTTGACATTCAAAATCAGACTCAAAGTAATGGAAACTCAGTGATGAGATGCAAATTGCAACTCATAGTCTTACATAGTTGATAGTTTAGTCATCAACCAGTTGTCTCTCTCACATAATTACTATGCATACTGGAATAGAAACCTTCTCAAATTTTTTTTTTCATCATACAAAAATACATTAAAACAAATCAATTGTTGAGTTTGGCCAGTGTTTAACAGTTCACTGTATTCAGCTCCTACACTTGAGCTGATTCTTAAGACGAAGAAAAGAGAAATATTAGTTGTTGCAAGAGGAACAGTGAGAAAGGAAGTGTACTTCACCTGAAGCTCAGAAGTCAGGTGTGGTATGTACAAGACAGTTAGAAGTGATAGAATCAATTACAAATTTGGTGTAAACTTGTGTTTGTATCACACATATGGTATCATATGTGATACCATCATATTTAGATGCTGTGTTTAGGCAGTGCCATTTTTAATGCCTTTGCTAAAAAATATTTTCACATCCAATAACCAAAGCCAAGCTTACTTGCTGTTTAAAGGAGTCAAAGTCTTCTTTAACATGCTCCCAAGTGTGAAAATAATTTTTTTTCATTCTCAGCATAAAAATAGATACATCTGCTCAGTATTATTCATGAGCAAGTTGTAAGCAGAAAAAAAAGAAAAGTATTTTTATTTTTCAATAAGATCCTTACTCCATATTGTGTATCAGTTATGGAATTATGTTTGATCATTAAAACTACCTCCCAGACATTTGCATTATATACAGTATTTTAATATTTATTATTTTGGTTCTTTAAACAGCTAGTTTATTGGAGAATTCAGGGTTTCACAGTATTCTTGGGCTACTATAAACTGAAATAAAAGCAAACAAAATCAGCAGTTATAATCCGCTACAATATCAAACCTGCTGCAGTGTTTATAACTCCAGTTGATCTCTGGTAAGCAGTGTGTTAAATTTTTATTTAACATAGCCAGGAACTCCTGAAGCCTTTGCCAGGACTGTAGAAGGGAGCAACCCCTTGAGGTCTGGGCTGCTGCAATCATGTAATTAGCTTAACTGAATATCAGAAGTTCTGAGATGAGTTTATTTATGAACTAATTGACAGCCTGCACTGGTTTACCATAGGAAAAAGATAATCTAACAGGAGAAAAAGCTACCCTTAAAATGGAACTATTAGAGCAATGAAATTACTTTGTTTGCATATTTCTAGCCTTCTTGAATTTATGGCTCCCTTTCTGGGAGAAATGTAACCACTGTCTGCTGAGGAAACGTTTGGGTTTTTTTTAAATTCTTTTGTGTCAGCATCCAAGCTTCCCTCATAGTGCATTGCTTAACATCTCTACATTCTGGTTTTAAATATGATAAACAGCTTTTCACACCTAATTGAACAATTGTCGTGATCAAATTCCTTTTCCTCCTCAAATGACCATCAGTATGTTTAATATAAGAGATTTCAAAATTTTTGTAATGCGGGTCAGTTCAGGATCCTAAATAGCTTTTAACATTGCTCTTCCAAAGCTTCTTGTATTCTGATTTGTTGTCCATATAATAAGGGTAGTGATACATTATTTCCTGTTAGGCCAGTTCTGAAAATAAAACAAGATCTATGAGCATTCAAAAGAAAGGATGTTTGTATTAAGTGGGTAAGTCTATAGTATTTATTAGCATTCATAGTAATTGATAATAATTCTTTAGATGCTTTTAGAGTCTTGGGTGAAAACTAAATTTTATTATTAATTTGTCTCATTTGCAGTTTTCAAACAAAAGAAACAATAAAGCTCTTGTTTTCATATAGCTATTTTCAGTAACTTGGATATGGTATACATCCTTGCATACCTAACATCTGTTGTCTTCCAATTTCTTTGATTGTAAAGGTCATCATCAGCATAAATTGAACCATAAGTAATAAGATTTAAAGCTGAGTAAGTAGATGTGTTTTGTTTGTTGGCAGCTTAAAATAGACTACTACAGCTTCTAGTAGCTGAGTTATAAGCAATTCACAGGATTTCCTCTGTGCTGCTCCTCAGCTGAACCCTAGCTGAACCCCATTTTTGACGCAATCATTTGATCAAAAATGAGCAGCTAAAATGAAAATAATTTTTCAAAAGAGGACATGATTGCTGTGTGAGAAGCTTCCATTAAGTAATCTGAAATATTTCAGTCACACACATTCTCAACACTCCTGGACTTATCAAATGATAAAAATAACTTTTCCAAATGTTTCTCTTTGTGTCCATTTGCTAAGGAGATTAATGTTTACCTGTATTAGGAAAGAAATTGCTTTCCTGTCAGTTCCACATTCCCCTTCATAGTCTTTCTCTCTGTCCCAAAGAAAGTACAGAGTTGCAGAGTTGTTTGTTTTTTTAATTCAAACCCATGACTTTCACATATTTCAGCAACTGTTTGTGCATTGTAGGACTCTCCCAGAACCTGTATGTAGTTATAGACCCATTCACACAGCTTTTTGAGTAGTGATTGCACATAGGGGATAAGAGCATCCCTCTTTTATAGAGAGGATTTATGTTCTGTTCTCTGAGGGTTTGAGGTCTTCTGTGCTTCTCCCTACTCATTTTCTCCAGCATTTCTCTGGTCTCTTCATTAATGGTAGTGAAATAGATATGTCTGTAGAAGGATACAGATGTTGGCAGGACAGAAGGGAATTATATAAATTAGAGCTATTTAATTCCCAGTGATCACAGAACCTTCTAAAGAAACCAGTGATCTCCTCTGTGATTGCAGCTGTAGGTTTTCATAAGCTGTAGCCCAGCTTTAATGGAAGTGAGGGAATTCCCTTTCCTGTCTCTCGGATATAATGGCAACATCTCTGAGGAACCTTCTGACTCATATGAGCAAAACTAGGAGGGATGAAGATGGATTTATATGCATTGTCTCTTATATCTTGAAAAATTTTACCTGCTGCTCCTTGCTGAAACACCTTACTGCACTGAAATTAAATTGTCTATTTAGTAAAAAAAATTTGGCCAAGATATTGACAGATTTTTGCAGAGAGCTGACGCACATCAGTGCATGCTACAGTTAGTAAGTTTAGCAGCTGCTCTAGGGAAACTGAACAGTTAGAATTGGCACTGGGGATGATATAGGATTTTTTCAGCTCATACTGCAGAGGATTCTGAGCACTCATTCTCTGTCGCCTCTCAGTTTGCTCTCCCTAATAAAAAAGCTTTGATAAGTTTCCTTTGATACAAAGCTGTTTGTAAGGAGCAATCAATAAAACATGTTCAAAGCTGGTCGATAGGGTGAGTAGCATGGAAATTAGAGCAGGTTGATACAGTGTGAAGGAGGTGAGTGGAAGAAAGAACCATAGTTACGGAACCAGTACAGCAGAAAATGGCAAGCCAGAAAGGTGTGCAAAAATGGTGTGATTGTTTACATCAGAGCTCCAGGCTAGGAAGATGACAGCAGCTGTGTTTTGAGTTGACTTGAGAACTGAACCATTTCTGTCAAGGAGACTAGAACTGAAAGGATTGGTGCCAAGATGGAAGATTATAATGGGGTTTATATGTTGCAACTGTGTTGGTCAACAAGATGAAAACAACACCATGTTAAGAAGCCTGGGGACAGTGAGATTGATTTTGTTTTCTCCCTTTTAAAATTGTATTTTCTGCAATGTACCCACTCTTTTCTTTACTGACTGTGTGACCTTTATAGGTTTTTACTCTTAATTATTTCCTTTCTTGTGGTTGCTTTGAATATGTAGTAGATTATCAATGTAGTAAATCTATTTCCTTATGTGTTTAGAAACAATGCACATTATTTATTTTCCAAACTGCATAATAGTTTATGAGAATGAGGACCTACTACTGTGATTGCTGTTTTTCTTGCTCCATTAACCCACAAAAAGCTCAATTTCTAATGAAATCTAAATCCATTCCAAAGCCAATGAATACCTAATATTAATTCATTTTGCAACACTCTTAAATAAGATATGATACATAATCTTTGGTTCAGTAAATGCATGATTTCTATGGAAGAAGACTGCAAAATCTTTCTGGGAAACTATTGGGAGGGATTTTTTGTGGAATTTTTTGATTAACTAGCCCTAATCAGTTCCATTAATCTTCATCTGTAGGTTGACACTTTCATAAAATAATATGACTGGCTATTCTTTACGGTTCAAATTATTTATGTTTTATTTCACTCTAGCCTTCTGTCAAATATTGTTTGAATTTTTAAAATTTATTTTGGTTCAAAATTCAGGCATTTAATTTATGAAGTAATATTTTTGAAGAAGATGCATTCTCCTCTTGACAGTACTGCAGAGAAATTGGAACTCCTAGGCTAATGCTAACATGTGTCCTAAATTGTTATTTGTTTAATGATTGTAAACACCTAAACAGACATTCTTTTGTATGTTTTGAGTAAATCCTGGCTCAACCAATTTTCTCTTCTTCCATGTGTAGAAGTCAAATGTGAAGTTCATGAGACATTGTAGATATTGTGTGTGGAAATAGCAAATCAGAACTTTTGCACTAATATTTTTATTATCAGTATTGTCTGTGGGCAATCCAACATACACATATTATTAATAGCTATCCTTTGCTCTCTTGGAAATATGATAGAAGTTTGAGTGGCAGGGTACAAAGGGTACATGTTAAGTGACATACATAATAAAGTCCAAGCACAATTTTTTTTTCAAATGCAAATTAAAATAGAAAGGGAAGTAATCTTAGAAGAGCTTCTTTCTGATCTTATATCCACACTCTCTTTTAAGGTGAATTCACTCCTGAATTTACCTTAAAGGATACAGGATCCAAACTGCTTCCTTCTTAAAATTAATAAGATTCACCTTGGCCAAATCAATGGTGATTTTTTTCTCTCTCAAAAGGGAAGCACAGCCAGTTGGCTAGGATAAGACAAGTTAGGCTTACAAATGCCAGTCATATGATGCTTTTTTTGCTTCCCCCTATGAAATTTCTACCACAGGGAATAAATGACTGACATATCACCCCCTGCCATCATAACAACTGTCACGCAACACCATTATTTTTCAAACATTAATGGCATCCCTCCAACTGGCCATAAGGTTGCAGACACATATTTTAATCATTACTTTGCCCATTGCAGGAAGCTAAAGTCACACCATTTAATGTGTGCTTATGATAAATTTCTCTTTATTTTATAATAAAATGGAAGTTAATGAAGCACAGCACAATTGTGGTGAATTAGACAGCAGTAGAACAAGGCAGAAGAATACCCACTTATTGACATTATCAAAGCCATCTTACATGCATCGACTTTTAAACCATCTCATATTCAATTATTAAAAAGGGACCGTAGGAGTATACTTTTGGCTTAATAAGAAAGAAGATTATAACAGTTCATTAGTTATTAATTAATTGACAATCTCACTGCTTAACGTCTTTACGTTTTATAAAGACTTCTGTGCCCAGTGTCTTACTTCTATCCATTCTGGTTTTCATCAACATGTAGAATGTTACATTTTATTTCTTCTGTCCACACATAAAAGGGAGGGTCAGCAGGTCATGTTTTATCAATTTGTATTGAGATATTTTACAACATAAATTATTTACGGAATTAGTAAACGATTTTTCTATATGAAGTTAGCCATAAGAGTGACCTACATCTCTGATTTTTTACTATAGATTAAATTTAGGTGTTAATCCTGTCTTAAGCAAACCACAGGTTTCCTGAATAGCAACTTGCGGGGAAGGTCTGGGGGAAATGGACCCCACAAGAAAAACAAGCGGCTGTGACGAAAGTGCCCATAATAGAATTTGTTTGACAAGAATGATTCAGAGGCAGACCTGCTTATACGTCCATAAATCCTTCCTCTACTGTAATTTTTACTCACTGCAATTAGAAGTACATATTTTTGCTGCTGTTCCTATTCACAAACAACATATTATTGCTCATATATTATCTTTTAAAAAGGAAGCATGAATAGCATGCATATTCAAGAATGTAATGCCTTGCTTTCGTGCATCCATTTCATGATCAGAACACCTACTGATTTTTTTAAGGCAGATTTTTTTTGGGGGGTGGGGACTACAGTCATTCCTATATGTGTGATCATATAAACATCCTCAGGGCAATGTGATACAGCAGCAACTATGACTGTAGATGTACTTTTTTTTTTTTTTTTAACTAGTAGATTTTTTAAAGATTTACTAATACCATGGACAGCTGTGAACAGAAGTAGAATTGTGCTGCATCAGGGTCTGTATTTGTTAGTTTTCATAGGTGGAGGTCCATCCAGGTGCCAGTATCTAGATGACTGAGAAGGAGGGAGAGAAGGAACAGTTTGAACCTGGGGCTACCAGTGATTCAATACATATAAAATAGTACTTTGCTTTTAGTAGAGAAAACTCATTATGTTGATGACTGTAGGTGTCTCTCGCAAAATTATTATAATGTGCTGTCTGAATTATTGCTACCTTTCAGCACATAATTTTCCCTATGTATAAAAAAAAATTAACATTTCATGTCAAAAGCTTACTCCAAAAAAGGTTTTACCCACTACATTTTACTCCAGCTTATTTTAGCAAAATTATATATGGATGGTTAAAGAAAATATAGAGAACCTGAGAGGGTAGGTTGAGCAATGGTAAGTCTCCAGGGTTGGTAACTTTACATGGTAACTTCTTAAACAAAGTGACAGGGTCTGTCCCAGCAGGTGGAATAGATTGTCTGACCATAGTCACAGAGTGACTGTTCTATTTCCCACTGCTGGAAAAGGCAGTCACTTTCTCACCTTCCCTCCTGGCCAAAGGGCCCTGCTCCTTCCTTTAGCTCACCCCTAAGAGACCTTAATTGATTTTATTAAGTATTTTGTCTGAAAATTAATCTAGCAACAAAATAAGTATGGCTGATATTTCTGCTAGATTTCTGAGCTGAATTTGCCTACAAACACGTGAGATGCATGGAGAAAATGACAGGAAGAAATGTTTCCAGGACAGAGGGTAAAAAAATATCACATGTTCCTCCAACTCTAGGGCCCCAAAATATAAAACTAAAAAAGCACTAAAAATGTTGGATTTTTTTAACTTTGAGCATACAGACACACACAAAAAGACAGAAAGTCCTGCATAACATGATATTAAAATGCATCCAGACTAAGAGATAATTTAACAGGGGAAGGAGGGGAAAGGAGAATCAAAGAGTATCAAAAGGTTAGCAATTATGCTAAGGAGGGTTATTTCCATAGAATTACTCTCTACTCATTTGTGAGTAGAAAGTTTCTTTAGGAGTCAGTTCCAAACAAGAATCTAATTTTACTCATTTTGATTCACTTCAGGAGGAATCTGACCTCTTCCTGTTCTATAAATGTTGAAGAGCCTGAGACTAACCTTAGGCTAATGTTAGCCTTTGTGTCTGCTTTCCAGTGGCTTCAACAGTGTGCGAATCAAATTCTATTGAGAAATACTAAGAATTAAACTAATTTGGTTCAAAATTCAGCATTGGTAATTTTAGGTGGATTCCAGATTTCAGAAAATTATTCAGAAACCTAATAATGTGAAAAATACTTGTATGCACAGAAGAAACTTATATCCATTGGCATTGATTTCCTTTCCCCCCAGTATACACAAATTTTCCTGGAGAATAATTTGGGAATGGTTATAAGGAGGCAAAAATGTTATCAGCAACTGAAAAACCAAAAGGGTAATTTCAGCCAGCAAACACAAAAATGTCTGAAATTACATCTGTTCTAGGGCTGTACTTGACCTAAAACATCCTAAATTCTAGGACTTTTTTTTTCCATTCTATATTCCAGTTTCCTGAGATTTTACTGTTATTCTCACATGAGATTATGTGGATCACTAATCTAACTCCTGTACATTGATATAACTCCTGTGTCTCTTTTTCCTTTACTGACTTTCCTTTACTCCTGTACCTGCATTTCAATACCTCAGGCCTTTGTGCTGTGATACATCTCCTGATAATCCATTGAATATATTTGTATAACAATGCGGCATGATACAGTTGTATCAAAAATGAAGCAGCTTGTGTACAAACTGTATGAAAAATAAATTCAGAATTGAGATAACAGCTCTCTCTGCACATTTTGAAAATTTCAAAGATTTCATGATAGAATTTGTATCTGTGTGAGTTTTGAACATTCTTCCTCAAAAAGTGAGTATGCTGATCTTTCTAGCTCAAAATAAATATCGTGCTTTATTATTTGTAGCCTGTACGCATCTCAGAATTCCTTGAATCAGTATTAGTTTGATTACTAACTCTGATTTTAGAGTTTTTTCTTTAGTAATCTCTACTGTGCAACTGTATTTGGTAACTATGATGAAACAAAAAACTTCAACACATTTAAAATAAGTAAATTAATACATAATTCTAAAGCTAGATCTCCAGAATGAAACACTCAAAAATACATTTTCTAATCAAGTTTCAGGATTAGTTTACATGCTGTTGTATTATAAATGTTTTCTAGGGGACTTTGGCAGACAGGAGGAAAAAATTCATTACTATATCTGACAATACAGAAATGAGAAGACAAAACCGAAAACAAAATGTTAAATTTATATTTGAAGATAAGGCTAAGGGGTTTTTTTCCTCTTCCATTATTATGCTTTCTACAGAAATAAAAATGACAATAATGTGTTTTTCCATGATTGAGAAATCTGTAGCTTATACTGTGTCAACTCAGATTCAGCGTTCCCTATTTTTTTTGTTAACAGCCTACTCATGAGGAAGAGATAATAATTTTTTGCATTCTCAAAAGAAGAATGGTTAGCTAGGATTTGTCTCTTTTACATGCTTTATAACACATGCTCTACATTAAAATTTTAATGATGATCTTTTAATACCTGCATTGCTTTATCTCTGCATGACCAAGTTCTAAACTCCTTGCTTTTGCAAACACATACAAACATAAGTTTGCACTTTATTTCCCTGCCTCTTGACTGCATTCAGCTATGTGAGTAGTTTTGTGTGTATAAAATTTTTGCCAATCAGAGCTGTAGAAATGTAACCAGAGTTAGATCTGAATAAAAAAAATTAGGATTTTTTGCCTAAATAGTATTTTCCTTACACATAGGAAAATACTATTTAGGCAAAGGACAAGAGGGAATGGCTGTAAAGTACAAGAGTGGGTTTAGATTGGATATTAGAAATAAATTTTTCACTGTGAGGGTGGTGGAGCACTGGAACAGGTTGGCCAGAAAAGCTGGAAGTGTTCAAGGCCGGGCTGGGTGGGGTTTTGAGCAACTTGGCCTAGTGCAAGGTATCCTTGCCTGTGGCAGGGAGGTTGGAACCAGAGGGTCTTTAAGGAACCTTCCAGCCCAAATAATTCTATGATTCTGACAAAAGCTATTTTGTAGTCATTGAAAGTATTTTAACTTTCACTAGTTTGGCTTTTTTGGTTGGAAGAAAGTAATCAAGGCTTGATTCTCTAACAGAAAACTCCTATATTTATGTTTACATTAAAAATTATGTCCTGAGCAATCAATATTTTTGAATTTCTCATTCCATTTTTATTTAAAACCTCAAAATATATAATTTATTTCTAAAAAAAATCTATCTAGTCCTTTTTTTGATTTGAACTTTTTCAGACATAAGTAACTTCAGCCAAAATATTTTTCATTTTGTCTGAATATTTGATTCTTTCTTAATGAGAGTCAAAGCTTCTAATGCAAGCTGACATTGTTCTATTAATTGGCATTATTCCACTGCATCAGGTAAAGATCCAAAAATCTTATATGGTCCTGGCAAAAATGTAATTCCCCCCAAGATTCAAAAAAAATTAGAAAATACTTCAATAGCCCTTTAATTTTTTAGAAATCTTAAGATTTTAAGGGAATAGGATAGTGGAGATTTTTTCTGGACTGTTATAGAACAAGCCTCTCCTTGCAATAATTCTAATAATTCTAACTTCATACTGTAACTTTTTGACCACAATTCTAAGTGATGTTTATTTAGTATCTTTAGTTTTCCTTGTATTTCCTTTCTTTACAAAGAGTCTTCTATAAATAGAAACCAACCTGTTTCCTTGGCTCAGCATCAGGAAAGTGATGAATCATTTCATATAGTGATGTGCTGAAGATGGTATGAATATTTAAAATGTAGACATACAGTCTAACTCTAAATAGACTATCTATGCCTGGAATTCCAAAAGTGGCTGGTGATTTTTGAGCTTTTACAGAAGTATAAATGAAAATATGCTGTGAATAAGTTGTGAAAGAACAGAGCTAAATTCTTCCTGCCCCTTCCTGTACACTGATCCTTCTTATTTTAACACAAGCTTTTGTCAGAACTTTGTTGTAAATTTTAAATCATGATTTATTTTTACTTGTCAGAAAAATATTAAAGAATAAAAGTCTATGAAAATGAGTTCACACATCACTGTGTGAGTAAACTTCATTATCAAAAAATGTGCTGCTTTCCAAATTTATGTTCACTTTTGTTTATATTAATTTCTGTGATTTCATTTCATTTGCCTTTGGTTTGAGCATTGCCTTGCACAAAATTAACATCTAATTGCATAAATATTTATTCCTGGATGATGTTCTATCTAACTCAATAGAATGGAATCACTTATTTTTTAAAATATTGTGGAGTCAGTCTTGGGTCTCCTTATAATAGAAAAATATAAATCTGATTTAAATAATATCTTACAGGGAGCAAAATGCTTTCTAGACAAACAGAAGCACTAAAGTGTCTGTTTTCTTGTTTCGTCTTATATCTCTAGTATTGTTTCTCAATTCGAAAAACCATTTTGAGGGAAACTCAAAAACTCAATGCAGAAATGCCTTTCTAATTTCCCTGAGTACCTCTGAGCATGAGCAGTAGGTGGGATCTGATTAGTCCATTTCTATTTACGGCCAACAACTGGAGAGACTATTCAGTTTTCCATTTTCTTTGTTTAAATCAGGGATTAATCCAGAATTTAGAGTTACATTATAGTCTTGGTTTAGAAGACAGGTATCCACTAGGGAAAGCTGGAGTTTCCTT
>VYXD01012334.1:39928-72184 GCA_013397195.1 Hylia prasina | reverse complement strand
AAAACATTTCCCCAACTGCTTTCAGCAGATGGAAATAGAATACAATTTTTTGCTTCCATAACCCAAGACAATTATATTCCAAGGTTTTGATCAAGTTAACATGGATCTTCTAGATAATACAAAAAGGTTTGTGTAACCATGAAAAAGGGAAACACTTGGGCTCTGTGGCATTTGGTACTTCCTTTTCTGTTTCTGGGTCATAGTTCATCCCAAAAATTCTTGGCTAATCAATTAGCCTTAGCAGTATCTCCCAGAAGATGCTTTAATAGAAAGGATCATGTAACTTTGCTCTTGTTGCACTCTGTGAAGGCTGTGAGCCTGCGACATTACATCCAGCCAGTGAGGAATGTGACAGTGTGGCATGAGAAGAATGTAGCACATTACCCATGTGTGATAACCCAGCCCAGCTCCTGCCTGATGAATGCATGGCTGGCCTGTTTACAAGATGAACCTAAACAAGCTACAGCATCTTTGTTTACTTGGCTATTATTCACACCATATCACTGCATTTCATACCATTCCCCGTTTCAGACCACTGAGTATGAACATATTTATTTGAATATAACAGAAAAGAATTGTGCAAAAGTTAACAAATGATCCTGAATGAAAAGGGATATTTAAATCCTATACACCTAGTTTTCCATCTGGTAATGTATTTCTGAGGTTTGGACCAAGGATCTTCCAAACAGTGACTTGAAGAACTGTTTCTTGTGGTAATGAATTTAGGTAAACATCACATAATGAGCATAAGCATTGGAAGTTGAGAACATAGTCAAATATATTTCTTAAGCTAGGATGGATTTAAGTATATTAACTGGTTTCCTGAAGTTGGAGACTCAGGTCTAAAATTAGGTTTGCTTTCTCTTTTGATCCCTGGCCCTTAATTTGGATACAAATATAAAGTAAGCATGACAATGTTATCTCTTATTTAGCAAAAAATCACTCTCTTATCATTCCAATTGACTTCACACTGGAAAATTACAATGATATCTCTTAGTGATGAATCATTTCAGATTTAATTGATTTAACTGTTGTCTGATGAAAAGCTTGCTATCAAGCTTAGTGCTTAGCTGCATTTTGTAGACTGAAGACTGCAAAATTTTATAAACAGGAATGAACAGCACTTGCCTGGGTACTCTGTGAACATTCAGAAGTTCAAAGTTTTGTGTTATTTTGGATATTTACCCAATACCGAGTGTTAGTGATTTTTTTTTTAGAATGAGAAATGGAACTGTAGTTTTGCAAAGTAGAAAGGAGTTCCAATTAACCTTCAGATAGATTAGCAGCTTGGGAATGGATGGAAAAGTCCTGAGAGGAACCTTTCTGATGCTTGGCTGATTGTTCTGCCTATCAATTCCTACCTTTTCTTCTGGAGGAAGTGGCAGAGATGAAGACATGAGAAATGGAAAGATAAACTACTTGTGAGTATAGTCCAGCAAGACAATACGAATTTTTTGTTGTCCCTGATAATTATTGGCTTATCTTGCTTACCTGCTTCTACATTTCTTCAGCCTTTTTGTGGGAAGGTTCAGAGAGTAATTTTTTATAAATGTATATGTACCTTGTACATGTACCTTGTATAATTCTTCCATTGGACAGGGTTCATTCTGGAAACTGAGTCATTGTTGTCAGAAACTAATGCATTAGAAATCTGCAACATAAGCAATCAGAAAGGTAATTCATCTCTGCCCATATCAAGTTTATTTGCATAAGTGAGCCCCTTTGTTTCCTGAAAGAAATAAACTGAGAGTGGTTAGTAGTGGCAGAAGGTCACTGCAAGAAGCAAGAGATTTACTACTGGCATCATATTAATCATCTTAATTAACCGAAATGTATATCAGTTGTTTTTAAATGAAATCTGATTTTTTGTCCTCTTAAATGTACATAATCTTCATGCTTCCTGAAAACTTCCAGACGACCTGTCACACAGCATTTCCTTCCAATCTTCTTTCTATGCTTTCATTTTACTGTTATTTGTGAGGAAGGAAGAATTATTTGTCCTTATTACTTGCATTTCTTGTTTCATGTGTGATTTCAGTTCTTGGAAAGGTTAAATGCTGCTTACCATGGAAAGAAGATAAATATAGAAGTATCATACACTTTTACCTTTCTACATGGGTGTTAGGACTTTCCCATTTTACAGGTTCCAGTACAGTTCCAGACTATTTGAATACAGCTATAAATCACAATTAATTGGAGAAAATTCCATGGTGATGTTGTACTGTGGACAAATGGACAAAACACCAGAAAACAATTGTACACTTTGACTTCCAACTCTCATGTTTTGGGGTGAAAATCCAATTAATATGTGTCAACTCACCATGCTATCTATGCTTCTTCTCTTATCTTTGTCTTCATACCAATTTAAGTCTAAAAGTCACCTGGTAATATTGTTGAAATATACTCTTTCTTCATCCAAAAGCTGATTTAACTTTTAGTACAGGCCAATGATTTCATCATGTGGGTGACTGTAGTTGTGAAATAAGCTTAGATGATCTTTGTCTTATATCTTTTGGAAAACTTCAGGGTTAGTTGAGCAGTCATACCACTGATTCAATTTTATGTGCTTTATTAACCTCCAGAGCTTATGTGGAAAGAGAAAAATACTTAAAGATTTTTTTTTTTCTCTGACTGAGTTTAGAGAAGATCCTGTGTCTTATTAGGCTTCTTGTTTGAAGGGTTTTTTCTACATCTTATTTATTTCTATGCTATTGCCAACAATCTGAGAGGTTTTATATATGTAAAAGTCTGGTATTAATATAATTAAGAACTGTAAAAGTTAATATGTGTATCAAGATCTATAGCTCAGCACATCAGTTTCTAAATAGCTAAGACAAAAATTTTTATAAATTACTGATACCATTCACTGTAGCCATGCCCACTTATATGTTAATTAGTAGTTTGTCATAGTATATTTCAAACTATCTTTCTGTGTTAGTGTGGCTTACTGAAAAACTTATGTACACGCTAGTTAAGACAACTAGGAACTCACTACTGGAGTGAGCAAGCCATAAAGTAAATGTCCACTGACATAAAGATCCAAGTATACCAGATACACACCTGAAACACAGGAGAAAGGAGAGGTTATTGTGGGCTCCTATTTATAAATGAAGCCTGTAAGTGATAATCAGGATATTCATTAGAAAAACTCCCTGGTGGATTCAGGGTTCTACTAAAGCCCATGAGAGCCCATATTAGAAGTCAGGTAAGCTGCCAATGTTCCCTGATACCCAGGGCCTTTCATACCTGGGTTTATGTTTTGATTTTTATCTCTTTGTATTTGATCAGTTGTTTGCAGCCAACGAAGTCTGTTTATTTTATTTGCTTAAATCCCTATTCTAATCAATCATGAGATTCAGAAATATGGAAATTATGAAATAATATATTAAAAATAAAACATTCACAGAACATCAACATCAATAAAAAAAACCAAACCAAAACTTTTTCAGCTTCTTAGAGGATATGCTATAATGATGAAATCAGAAGAAGTTATTGAGATGTAATGGTACAAAATCCAAATATTGTGTGGCAGTTACACTCCACTTAATGCAACCTGTGATCTACAAATTTAGAAGTGAGATTTCATTTCTAGCATACATGCTGAATTCAATGACATTTAACAACCACGCTGGCCAGTATGGTTTTCATTCATCATTCACAGAGAAACATGTATTTGACCAGTTTAATTGTTCAGCTTGAAGCAATGGTGGGTACTAAACTAAAAAACCCTCAAACATCCAATTCTTCAGGAGCATTTAAAATACATGCTGAACTTATAACATTTTGTATGAAGTAGAATAATATTAAGTGCTTTTTTCTGGCTTGTTATTTGTAAGAAAATATTTCTCTGAAAAGCAAAACATAGATTATTTGTTTCTTTTAATAAATAAAGTGTAATGAACAAATGGTGTTAAAATTATGCAAAAGGATGGTCACAATGTATAGCTGGAATACAAAAAATGGTGATTGAAATAGCTGCATTTTTTAATCAGATCCAAATTTGTAAACTCCATTAAGGTTATTTTGTTAAGTATTTAATACTATGTACATTATACAACTGTTATTTCTGCTTAAAATGGTAGATGCCTTATCTTAGATTCTGTTTGCAGATCTACTTGTACCTCAATTAAAACAGCATCTATATTCATGAAGTGAGTTTGACCTTACATAGTAGGAGTAGGAAATACCTCTTCCTTACTCATTTCCTTACTCATTTACTTCACCTTCATGGACAGAAATGGATTAATTTTTTTGTTATTTATAGACATCCCTAAAGACCATGGTCTTGCCATTTCCCTGTTCACATGGGCTGTGATGAAGGTCTAATGGCAATGCTGTAAATAAAACAACTCTAAGGAATGGTCTCCAGCTCTGAAAGCTCATAATATCAAATGGTGGGCTCTCTCACATGCTATTCATTGACATCATGATCTAAAGGTCCAAAGAACTCATCTTTTCCTCACTCTATTACTCTTGTTCTTCTTCCTGAAACCAAACTCAATTCTGTGCACTCGCAATTTTAAGATTTAAATAACACTTACTTCATGCTAGGTCAATAAACCTGGAGTGAATATTGGTCATTAATGCCAATTTATAAACTATTCTTTAGGGTCTATGTTGTATTTCCAAATATTCCAAGTATGTTTTGCTACGTGTTTTTATGATGGTAAGATGATTTTTTGTGATTGTTTCAGAAACTTATGAACTCATTTGTCTTTGGGAAAAACACTTTTTCTTTTGTAAATAAATGGAATTGGCCAGATCTTCAGCTCACATAAATGCTTGTCATTCCAAAAAAGTTCTCTAAGGGTAGTTTAACTTAAATTTTATGGAAAAGTAATCTAAAATTTTTTCCTAATGTTTTTGAGATAACTCCTGTTAGGGACATATCAGTGTGTTGATTATAGACACTTCAACACACAGCCCCACACCCTTGGTGATACAGTTCAAGGGGGATCTCTTGATTTGCCACCAAAAGTGCACTAAAATGCAACAGTTCAATATACACCCATCTTTACTTAATTTAAAGCTTTTTAACTGAATGTCAGTCAATTACACAGTTATAATCCGTACCTTATTACAAGGTACCATATACTTGCATTTTAAATAGCACATTTTCTTAACTTAAACCATTTTCCTTTGTAGAAATCATTGCAACTAAGGAATCAACTGTGATTATGGTAAAAGCCACAAAGTATTAGTTAATGTGATTATTTCATTGCTAGTTAAAAAAACTAAAAAAAAACACCAAAAACAAAAACAAAAAACCCCCAAAACAAACAAACAAACAAAAAAACCCCAACATCACTCTCCTATCTGATTTTCTATTTAACCAACATTTCCCAACATTAAATACTTTTCCAGGGTAAACTATTTCTCACCTATCTTAATGTTACCTATCATATGATTTGAGTATTTTCCAAAATCGAGTTAGACTCGCAATAGCTCAGCAATCTCATTTACTCTTAACCTCACCCCTTTCACTATGATCCATGTCCTATTTTCTTCTGCTGCTTTTTATAATGACTGAGGACATTAATTTGAAGTGAGTTTTCAGCTTTGGTCTTAAAGCTGAGAAAATTGTGGTCAATCTAATGTCCTCTGACAGGGAATCTGAAATCTTGTGGTCTGATCTTCTGCTCCCATGAGCTTTGTTTTTCAGATTGCTAAATTCATGATTAATACAAAAGAGAACAACTGTGGATGGCAGTCTCCTCATGTATAAATATATTGTGCAGCACATGGGGAAAAACATTTCTTACAGGACTTTAACAGATAGAGACCACATCTTCGGCCTCACAATTTTAAAGGATAACATCAGTGTTTGTTGTACTTCTGCTGAAGTAATATAAATTTCAGTAATTCATTCAGGCAGTTTTCAATGAAAAAGCCCCAATTTAATCATAAGACAACAGGCTCAGGTACAGCTTGGTAGTCAACCTCAGGTGGAAAAGGCATTTTACAAAATTTTTAACTATTCATTCTATGATTGAATGCCAAGCTACCCAAGTGAGCTGCTTTGGGGCTCTAGCTAATGTGAGAATCTATCAGTATAAGGTGATAGGTTGGAAGGTGATAGCTTTAGCAAAATTTAACTCAATAGTCTCTTCTTGTCATTTTCTATCTTGATAGAATGTGAATTTGTACAACTTCTGTATTTTAAGAGCTGATTCATGTGAAACACTGGGACAGGTGAAAGCTGAGAGCATTATAGGGATAAATAAACAACATGATGGAACTATTGACACTTCAGAGATTTGGGCCTATCAAAGTTATTACCCAATGAGAATAATCCTGCCAATATAGGTATTAATGTTAAAGATGCTTTTCAAAATAATTTTTGAGAAAATCCTCAGAACATTTAAAAAGAAGGAAAACAATATGTAAATACAGTATTAATTTCTTAGATTTTCCTTGTATTCATGTAAGAAGTGGGGCATTATGGTTCTCTTAGAGAATCAAATACAAAATTCTATTGATTTCTTTTACTATTGAATAGACATTATGAAGCATTAGGGAACTGATGTCCATATCATATTTTTAATTTGCTATATAGAATATTTGAGATGTGTGCACAACATCCCAGTATTCATTTGTAGCAGACAATTGAAACTATTTCAGGGAACATATGCATTATATATTAAATACTTAAAGTTCCAGCTGAATAAACACTCACATTTGCCATCAATTTCAAAGGCCTACAAGTAGACTTTGTGCACAATTTAAAATGAAAAATGTGTAGTACATGCATCTGACCTTTTTCATTTAAAATGCTATTCTGCCTAATCTAAATTATATATGGTTTGGATCTTTCTGTATTAAATAATTGTAGGTGGAAGGATGAAGATTCATATGTAATATTTCTCCACAATATATATTTATTGGCATTCAAGCAGGTTTTATTATCAATACATGTTGTACCAAGTGTGACATCGTGTCAGGAACCCTGAAGTATTTCAGCATATATGGCTAGTAAAGTTGTGGTTAATGCCCATTAACACTTTCCAAGGAGAAGAGAAATAATATGATACATCGATATTCTAGGGAAGAAATACAGAGTTTAATATCAGGGTATTGGGTGGGGAGGTGGTTGGCTTGCAGTTTTCTGGGGTTTGGGGGGCCTTTTGGAGGAGTATAACTTTTTTTGAGATAAAATCCAATTATGTTCATTTAAAAAGAATTTTATTAGCATGTTTTTATCAGCTATGGCTCAAATGTGATCTTTAGTTGTTTAAATTGAAAACTTAAGCTGCTAAATGAAAGTGCATTCACTTGCTGCAAGTACTCATTTAGAAACAAAACAGTATAAATTAAAACCGTATAAGTAAGAAATGCTTGTCTGACAGGAAGCTGTTAAAATGTATTTCTGGAAGATATTGCTGATGATGCTGAAGTCAATAGAATGATTTTCTTTTTCTTTGTTAAAGCAATGTAATTTCCTTCAAAATAAGCTGCATGGCACTAATCCTTCTGAAAGTAAAGTGGTAGATTTTAGAACTATACTTGCAAAGGGAAGAATGATTGCATTCTGATTTGCATTAATGTAAAAAAGATCACTACACGAGGAAGAAGTTAATCCCACTCCTATTAACACATCACCCATGAAAATGAAATCATGGCATTTGATCTTGCTCTCAGTGAATTCAGTGAATTGAGTTTAGCAGAAAGTCAACCTCCTCACAGCTAAGTCCAGTACTGGCCCTGCTACTCTAATTAGACTTCCACAATATTAGTTTCTTTTTTTCCCTCATCTTTTTACTTCATTTCCCTTGACTGGAGTGCAATTTCACCAAAATGTAGTAGACTAATCATTAACTGGCAGCAGCACAGAGACTGAAACTTTAAATTGACAATCACAGCAGTAGAATACCAGAAATTTATAGAAGCATAACCATTTCTTCTGCTGGGTGTGTGATAATTGTTTTTCTGCTCATTTACATCTAAAAGTAATTAAGCTCTACAACAATGTACTGTAGTGTTGGTGCAAAGTCTGCTGTTTGGAGGTTATGCAGAGATTCCATGAAAACATCACAGTGGGAACTGTTGTTCATTTGCATTGTCACTTCCTAAAAATTTGCAGAAACATGCCCTTGAAAGAATTAGGTCACACAAAATGTGGCCTAAGGGCTTCTCCTTTCTGTTTTCTCCAGTGGAATTCTGCAGCTGATGCGATAAAAACTGTTCTACATCAATAATTTTTTGAGTTTATGTTTCCTGAAAAATTTATTTGACTTATGGAAATAAACCAACTTTATCATTCAGTGGGAAAATTTCTTTGTCTTTCCTTCCAGACCTGATTTCTTGATAGAAATGCAGTGGTGTTACAATGCATGTAAAGTTGTATAATAAAAGTTGGCAACACTAATGTCTTCTGAACCTTCTTCAAACAATTGTAGTTAAAACCATGCGTTAAAAATGCATGTCATAGTAATGTAAGAAAATGATTACAGGAAGCTTTGCTTTCCCTGGATATTAAAACTTACATATAAACAAATACAACTTCAAAGTTGAGAAATTTTCTTTCTCGTGACATTTTTTACGAAAGTCTCACAGTGTTTCATGATCACATATGCCTTTTGCTTTTAGAGAGGTAATGGTAGCTATTGTTTTCTGGTGCTATTGATAATATGAAAAAAGCTACAGGATAACAACATAGCTAGTACTTTTCTTATTGAAAATAAGCTAATTAATCACTGTAGTGTGCAGAGAAAAGCTAACTCCCTCTCTCATTTACTATTCTGAAACTCATTGATTTACGTGGTGAGGCGTGACTATAGCTGGCAGCTATATATTATACTCTTCATTTCTTAATACTTTGTATATGCTTGCTTCTCTAGTTAGAGAATGCTTTGATATAAATAAACACACTTTAGTCCTGATTTTGCAGTCACTTACACATTTTCATGACAGTTTCCTGAGTCAGGCCTGTATCTGCTTATGATACCAAAACCAGCATTTTATGTACCATGAGCTTTGAGCTTTATCTTACTGAGAAAATTTGCAGGAATTTTGTTGAATTCCACTTTCCAAAGCTTCTCATACATATACTTAAATATTTTCTTTATCTTCCTATATTTTCTTCCCTTTTTTTTGATTGCATATATTTTGGGGGTTGTTTATTTTATGGCAACATCTCACCTAAGCTTACAATAGTATAGATGATTCTAACATCTCATTTATGCTTGTTCACTTTGCCTTATGGTCATAGAAGTTTTGCCTTGAATATTCAGAGGGATCTCATGTAAGTACAACACAGAAAGACCATCTTTATATAATTTGTATAAATTTTGCAGTACAATAATATCTTTAACTGTTATTAAAATATAAATAAACAGACAAGGAATAAGCTTTGGATCATTTATTGTATCTGTAAAAACATAAACAGCCATAAATAAATGGAGATAGATTCAGAATAACCATCTGTTAGGAAGTTAGTTCAAGTCAAAACACTTAAAAATTGGCACTGTAGACTGTATTCATGTAAATATGTATTTAGACAATTAAATATCTAGCCTCATGTACAGATGTTCTGATTCACCAAAGCTTTCATTTGGGAACTGCTAAGGGCTCAAGATCCACCCACTCAGGTATCTGCTGAAAACTGGATTCAGGTGCTAAACTTTGTGTTTCTCTGAAATACTGGCACAAGTTCATAGTCTAACAATAGGTCTGTCTCCACAGCTGCTTCCTTGCCAAATGATAAGCATAGAGGTCACAAAAGCCTTTCTCCATGAGTAAATAATTTAGTAAATAATTTGATAATTAGGTGAAATCTCCCTGATCATGAAAGAAGCGGATTTTTTTTTTGCCTGCCTTCTTAAAAACACCAGGCTTAATGGGCCATAAGGTTATTCTTTTCTGTAAATCTTTCCCACCCCCTCAACTCCCATAACTTTTAAACTCATTGTCCAAATTCAGTCATAATGAAAAAGGGGCAGAGCTTCCGGAAAAATAAGCATCTGGGTAGGAGGGAGGGGTCCAAATTCGTGTCCTGGTGAGAGAACTGTCGGTAGTGTATGCAAGAGATACAAGGTGTCAAAGCATGCCTCAGCTCACAGCCTCTGTTAGCAGGTAGAACTCCTGGGAAACAAATTGTCATTGTAGAGACCTGTAGTGCAAAATCAGCGTACATCCATGGGAAACAGCCATCACTACAGTTTCGTGACACAACTTGCTTTTAAAGAAATCATTCAGTCTCACCCAGAAGGAATGGCAACGGCTATCTACCATCAGGAAAGCTCCTGGGCTGTAGCTCCAGGCCGAATGCAAATATTTAAGTCTCAGAGAAAAACTCTTCTGCTCCCTGTTCCCCACTGGCTGCCTCTGTGAGACTCACTGATCAGCGCTTCGCTCACTTCAACACTGCTCTTGGGAATCCGGCTCCTACTCTATGCAGAGAGGTAAATTAAATGCAGCCCTAGTGCTTCCCTTGCAGAGCCCACAGATGGGTGCACCCACAGGTGTTGCAATTCCTGACATGGTCTAAATTTCTGTTCTGGCTGTAAAAGATTTATACCACAGTGTTTTGTCCTGTCCTGTGTCTCTAATTCTGCCTGTTTTCCCAGTTATCTGTGGATGTGTGAAGTTAAGTCAGTCTGTTAGCTGAAAATTGTGAGTGCTAATATTATTCCTCTCCTAGAAAACCAAATTCTTATCTTCTCGTGCCATTTGCCCTACAGAACTAGAACCATAACCCCAGTTTAAGCCATTCTGAGCTGCTAGATAGAGATAGATGACAAGGGCAAGAATATGTAAATAAATTAATATTAGCCTGACTCCTTCAATGTCTTCTCAGGAATCAGTGACAGTGGTTATAATCTGTGCCAGACAACTATCAACAGTTTCAGGAACTGTTGAGGCAGATGGCTGAGGCACTAGATCTGATAACAAGCATGCCTGAACTTACTGACTTTTCTGCATTTTTTGATATTAGGGAGAGAGGAAAGCTTATGCCTCTGTAAAATAAGGATATTACAAAAACAGCAAGAGATTAGAGATTTCTGGATTACTTTTTCTTTCTTCTTTTTTTTTTTTGTTGTTGTTTTTTGTTTGTCTTTTTTTTTTAATTCATACAAGTAAAGGAAAAGAAGACAATAGGAGAGGAGAGGTCTCAAGCGCTGGGAGGTTTTTGGCACCTCCCTTCTCACAGACTGGTAACAGCTTCAGTTCACCTCCTCCATTTTACAAAATCAATTCTTTAGCTGATACACACATTCCCATAAGAACCCTCTGCTTGCTTTAATACAGTTGACATTCCATTCTAATCATTTCCCAAGCAGACTTGAGAGTAAGTAGGTGAGATTCTTTTTCATAACTGTAAAGCAAAGATATTAGGTTCTAGCAACAGATGTGCAGATAAGCCTATCTACCCTTTCACTGTGTTTTGCTACAGAATTACAGCAGAAAGTCAACAGGCTCAGATACAGCATGTTAATTGGCATCCCGTGGGATATTGTAAGTCACACTGTGGAATAATTATGCTAAACCATAATGCATATATTCTTATAAGTTAAAACCTTTATGAAGCATACTTCAGAAAATTAACTAGCCAAAGGAATGTCCTTGGCTTCTTTTCCTCCACTTTTACCCTTTGTTTGTCTTCTACTTCTCTCGTGTCCACATTCTTCTCCCTGGGACAAGCAATGTCTATTTTACTTATCAGTCAAGCACCCAATAAACTTTGGCTGTGTTAGGACAAGTAATTAAGGAGGACCTTTCCAGATACCACCATCCAGTGATGACATTTCTTGGTGACTCATGAATTTTCTTCACATGATTTTATTGAGATTAATGTATGTTATTCTTTTCCCTTAAAATATCATCATCATTTCCTTCAAAATCATCATTTTGCACTAGCTTCTGTTGTCCAAAAATGCTCAGTGACATTTTTCTGATGCAGAATTTTCTCTTAATTTTGAGGTAGTGCTTCCATGGGTACCAGTTCAGCATTGCACCTGTAGAGTTGGGTCAGAAACCTGTAAACTCACTGCAGCCATTAGCATTAGACAACATAAGAGATGAAACAGTCATCTGTGGTCTGCTGGAGAGAAGCTATAAAGGAAATCTGTGTGATGTTACTTCTTCCTTTCCTCTGGAGGCTGATCCTATCCACTGAGCAATAAGCATTCCAGGAAAACTTCATGGGAATATTACTCTTGAAATATGTCCTGCTTAGATATTAGTCATGCTGACTTCCAGGTTATCTTTGCAAGGAGTTCCAAATTTATCTAAAACCCCCCTCGTGACTTTCCGTTATAGCAAAGGACATTTCATTGTTATTAATGTAAAGCTGATTACAACGTGTGCATGTACTCTCAGATCACCCAAGTGTGAGAAGGCATATTTACATTGCCAGGGGAGAATTTTCTTGACAGTTTTTTACTCTTGCTCTTCATTATAATACATGAAAATGCAAACTTCAAATATTCAAACACATTGTGCTCTGCTGTGCTATAGAACTGTTTTCTTGGCTGTTATAAAGCTCTAGGCTGGGCTGGGCTGACCAAGAGTATTCAGCCATATCACTTACCTCTTCTCTTGTCTCTTCCTTGCTGCCCTGACATGCATGTGTGTATGAGCTGCTTTCCTTTGGCGGCTGAACAGCTGTAGGCTTGTCAGGCACCAGGGCTGGAAGGACTGTAAGATGAGTGAATGATGAATGGGGAATTAAGATTGTGGTTACAAATGTAGCATGCTTTAGCAATGTTAGGGGACAAAAATGGTCATATTTGCCAGGATTGGCTGGAGAATGATAAAAGACAAAAATTCTACTCTCATGCTTTAAAGTGCTGGCATGGCAACAAATCAGGATAGCAAACAATCAAATAACCACTGCAGAGGAGATGAAATTACTGTAACTACTTTACTGCCATCAGCCTATAGATACATGCTATGTGCAGCAGTTTCAGGCAAGCAACTACAAATTCACCTGAGAAGCAAAGATTTTTTTCCTTTTTTAAGCATGACTGTTCAGGTTCACTGTTTTTGTAATGAAGTGGAAGGATATTAAGAGAAGTATTACAAAGTGAAGCAGAAGGGCTGCATTGTTAGCAGTTGGAGGTTGTCTCTGTTATGACACCTGTATGATCAGTGTTAACCAGGTTCCAACTCAGTGCTTACCATATCTTGTATCCTCTTTACACACAGAAAAGCCATTTTTACTCCCATGTGTTTTTCCAGAGTAGGTGTTTAAAGGCCTTTTTTTAAAACAGCTTTATGGCATTATATGCTTCTGGATGATTGCAATTCTTCAGGTGCAAGAAAAGCAAGTAAGAGCAGCAGTTTTTTCCTATATTCATACATACCAACAGTAAAATTGTGTCATTAACACTGGAAATCAGAAAAATATATACTTATTCTTACTCCTATAGCTAGAACCTTTGATTGCTTTTAATTTTTATCAGAAAAAATGCTATCTGGAATGGGAAAAATAACCTTTCATTAATAATTTTTAATGGAATATCTACATTTTCTTAAAACAATGAAGAAAAAGTAATAAAGTGTAAATAAATATATGGGATATTTAAAAAAATATTTTTCTTTTAAAATATTTCAATATATGTCAATACTAATTTTACCTTAAAAAACTGCTAATTATTTCCCATCCTACCATTTTTATACACAGTTAGTGTATGCAATTACTTCTGTGTTACAAACAGTTGTATTTAGGCCACACTAAAATGCTTGTGTTTTAATAACACTGCGATCCCTTTGTGAAAACATTAGGAGTACATTTTAATAAACACAGCCTAGAGTCTGTGATATCTTTAGTGGCATAGTAAATAATGATTTTATATGCGATAATAAAGAAAGTAATCTTATAAACATTGTGTAAGTGGCAAAACAAAAGGTTTTGCTGTGTATTGCAAGAGTGTGTCAGTCTACTAAATATTAATAACTGGTCTAAGTAAGGTTACTGACATGTAAATATCAGTCACCTGCTACTGGTGTAATTTAGACAAGAAGAAGATTGTGTGTTTTCCAGTTGAGTCACTAATGAAATAGTTCTTATTCACTTATATTTTTTCACACTTAATTCAGATTCCTAAAACTCAAAAAAGAAAAATATCAGTCAACGTGGTTTATGCACAGTTTCTACCTTGCTTTCAAAAGGCTTCAGCTTACCCAATTCAAAAGCCATGAATGTGCAGAAATGCCACACCTATGGGACACAATTTCATTTCTCCTTTTATCTGTTTTGCATTCCTGTAAGACTACACATTATAATACATTTTAGTTATATAAAAATTGGCTTTTTTATGTTTGCTTGAAAAGCTGTTATGAATTCAAATATATGCTTTTCTTAATGTAAAATGAATAGCTGTTAACTAGCTTTTGATAAGTATTTATCTTTTATGTCCTTCATAAAAAGAAAGCAAATCCACTTCATGGGAAGGCTATTTTTTTTAATATGCATTAACTGGAAAAACAAAGGAAAAGTAATCAGATTACCTGATTCATTTACAGATAGATAGATAGATAGATAGATAGATAGATAGATAGATAGATAAAATATAAAGACACACCAGAAGGAGATATCCTGATCCTTATAGTACTGATTACTGTGGAGCAGGATGTTCCCTTACATCTGGCTTAAGGATAAAATAGCACATTCCAGTTTCAGTGCTAGTTGTCCTTTAAACTGCATAAATTCTGTCCTTGTCCTACAGCAATGAAAGAAATCTTGGCAAATCCACACAGTTATTCATAGCTTTCATCTCCTTGTCCTTTCTCAAATCACTGCTAAAACATCCTCTGTTGACTTCAGGCTCTTGCTTATTTAGCTTAATTAGGGAACAGTGAAACTAGAAAACTGACAGCTTTAGGCATATTCAGCAACCTATAGGCATATCTATCTGCTTGCTCCCATAATTTTGATGAGAAATTTTTAATGCATTGATCTATTTTTATATGGTTGCATTCCAAGGAACCACAGAATAATTAGGGTTGGAAAGGAGATCACAGAGTCCAACCCCTCCTGCCAAGGCACGGTCACCCAGAGCAGGTGATTCAGGAACGTATCCTGGATCAGGTGGGTTTGGAATGTCTCCAGACAGGGAGACCCCATGGCCTCCTTTGGCAACCTGTTCCAGTGCTCTGCGACCCTCAACATGAAGAAGTTCTTCCTCATGTTGAGGTGAAACTTCTCCTGACATAAAAGGGTTCACCCTTCTGTCACAAAGTTGGGAAAGCAGTCATTGAAGTCATTTAGTTCTCCACGCAATTTTTGATCAGCAAGCTAGAACAAATAGACTTCTGAAGTGGTAATGATTTTGAATGGCAAAATTAGACACAACCAGTTCCATTAGTACATGGCAGATGTACAAACATAGCAGCAGTTATTAACATAAAGTAATGGATTACTGAGCTTTTTGCTTGTGAAGAAAAACATAGGGTTCCCCTTTTAAACCATTTTGGTTGCATTAATAAAAAACTTCCGTTGGTGGAAGGAGGAGGGATTGCTAAGAATCTTGGGTTTAAGTATGTATGTAACTCAATGTCAAAAATTGGCTGGTTTAGGATTCTGTTTCATGTTGAAATCAGTGATCTTTGAAGCACTTGAGGACTTTCAGGTTTGTCACTTTGAATCACATTAAAAAAGAAATAATTTTTATTCCACACACATGCAACGATTTGTTTTTTCATGGTTTTAATTCCTTTTGCATTAATGATGCTATATTTGGATGAGAAATTAATGGGATGAACAAACATATTTCACATCAGTCCAGCAAAGCTATGCAAATTTTGCACACACAAACATGATTTCCAACTAAGAAATATTATTTACTTTGTACTAGCTTATATACATCTAAAACAACTGGCAGAACATAAGATTCACATAACTGGTGCGATTCTTCTTGCACGTTAAGCATTATTTGTGACTAATATATTGTTTTGCAATAGTAAACATTGTCCCAAGGCCAATGAGATGTCAGCCTCCAAATTCCATTCCCCTGTTGAGCATACTATTTATCTAAGATTATTTAACTCTACTTTGTTTGATATTGATCTGTAGCACTAATGTAGGCAAACTTCAAAGTCTAAATTAATTGGAGAACATTAAGTACTCATAAAGGAAAAAATATTCTCTTATTTTTTGCCACACTGATGTTTGCTAATACATTTTGTTACAAAACCTGTGATTTCTTTTTCATTCTTGTACTTCTATTTAAAAAAAAACCAAACCAAAAAACAGCAGAAACCCCCAAAACCTGGGCTTAGAAAGGATTACATCTAATATTGATAACATTTCCTGGAAATGGAAAAACTGTGATAACAGCTGTTGTCTTGGCTCATTTTCAGTTGGGCTTTTTGGTTTGTTTGGTTTAGGTTTTTGGGTTTTGTTGGTTTTTTTTTTTTTTTTTTTTTTTTGGGTGTTTTTGTTTGTTTTTTTTTTTTTTTTTTTTTTTTGTGGATTTTTTTTTTAGGTTTTGGTTTATTTTATTTTTTTTTTTACTACAGCAATTTGCAAGAAGTTGCAGCTATCTCTAATAAGCTTACATCATTAGTAAACATAATTTCCATGTTTCCTGTCCAATCAGAGCACTTCCTCTACTTGCTGACTTGTTGACTTTCTCAATAGCATTTATAGTAGCAACACTTTCATTTTACTGTATATGGTTATTTGTGAAATAACTAAAAGCTGGCTGCATATGGAAGATAGCTATAGGAAGAATCTGTGTTTTATGCTAAAGCAAAATGCCTTCAATGAGAATTAAGAAAATCTTTTCTAAGACATGATGAGCTGAAATGTCTCTATATTAGTATTCTTTTTAAATTCCAAGCATACATGCCTTCTTGGATTGAAATATTCTTCTGCAATCTCTGCAGTACTGTAGCATTGTCAAATGATAAACACTCAGCACAGTGATGAAAAATAGAAGGAAGAGCCAAGTAAAGCAAGAGACAAGAAACTCAAGTGTTGATAGTGTCAAAAAACAGGTTTGTGCTTATTCAAAGGTTTGGCCTTTTTAGGTTATATTAATACATTCAGCCTTAATGTTTTAAAATGCTTTGAAATATATGTGTTAATTTGAGTTTTTAAAATGATGTTTCATTATTTCAAATCAAAGTGTTAATGAAATTTTATTTTTTTTCAGCCAAATTTGTGCCTCTTTCCTTGGAATAAGATTAAGCTTCCTAAAGCAGTGTTATCTATGTGGTAATCTGTCACTACAGAAAAAGTTTGGATTTATTTTGTATCAAAAGAGATAATAGTTCTCCCTATGACATTTGTAACTCCAGCAGGTCCTCCTTCATGAAACACATGTTCATATTTAAGAAATAGCACTCTCCTCCATCACATTTGAAATGTCTGATGAAAATCTCTGCCAGCCAAGGGGATCCCTGCACACTTTCCCATTCTGAGACTACTCTGTGCTGAGCAACTGCAGATATTCCACCCTGAGCAACCTGATTTAACTTTGGAAAGAGAGCTGACTTAGAACAGAGCATTTGGACCAGATGACTCCAGAGGCTCCTTCCAACACAAATGACTCTATGAGCTCTTCTTCCCAACACTCCAGCTTTGGGACCAGCCTACTTGAGGCCAGTTTGCACATTGTGTGTACATAATCTAGACCTATCCTAAAGAACATTCAAAACTGATGTTCACATTGCTCTGAGCCTGCACAAAGGGAACACGGGGTTCTCTGTGTGGGTTAGTAACAACCAGAAGTCATAACCTCCTCCTTGCCCTGAGTGAAATGAGCTGGAAATGTCCCACTGTTTCTTAGCAGACAGGAGGGGTTTAGACTCTTACTGAGTGACTTTTCACAGACTTTCAATTAAACGAACTGGGAGACTGAACTGCCTCATCCTTCCTGGAGCTGACAATTTCAAAGCACAGTTCTGAGTCACAGTGATAGGAGTGGTGCAAAAAGGAGCCTTCCACACTGACTCATAAGGACTTTCATTTTCCACTCCAGTCAGGAAGCCAACACATTCTGTGACAATTAAATTTATCCTAACAAGAGCACTTTGAAATCTTAATTAAGCTCTGAACTGTACCTGAGCAGTGAACTTGCATGATGTGAACCCTGACATGGACGCATGTCAGTCCATAGCTGAAATCAGCTTCCATTTATTTCTTGGTATTGGTGATGACTCCTAGAAAGAAAGAAAGCTCTGAATTTTTCCTGAAAATGTTTTCATGCTAGTTTGTACTGCTTAACTGCATTTTGTTATGTGACAGGGTTAATCACCTTGCTGCTGGGATTTTTGTTTTGAAGTAACATTCAGGTTAGCATGTTGCATTCCTGTAGTCATTCTAATTGCTGAAAATATGTGTTGGTTTGACTAGGGTGAACTGAGCCACTTAAAATGGATTTTTACCATAGTTATATTTTGCCATAAATAGTACTTTCATTATCGACAATAAAAGTTGATGGTTTGTGACTGATACCTTCTATGACTTGGAAGTCACTTTACCTTTCAGTATCTTTGTTTCTGAAAACTCAAAACGGAGGAATGATGCCTATCTTTCCAAGTAGTTTTATTGATTTGTGTCAAAAAAAAAAAAAAGGCCCACTCCAAACTGTTATACCAGAGCTCTTTAACTACTAGCATTTCAAAAATTTCTGCTAAGCACCATTTGTTCCAAGACAAGGTGAAATACACAAGTCTGAGCATATGCACTTAAAATCAGTAAAGAAACAATTTCATCAGTAAAGAATAAAGGAATTACATTTGAGTTACAATTTGATTAAAAATGTCATCCTAAACGGGAGACATGGGGCTGTCTCCACAGTCACTTCAGAAATTTCTTTTGTTATTCCAATACTAAGCATTCCTCAGATATTTAACATATGTGGAAAATCTCATATCCCAAGATCTGTGACATCCCTGCAACAACAGCTGTATGAAAACCTTGGCTTTAATTTGTGTAAATCAGAACCTTTGGAACAATTACCACCAGGAACAAGCTCTGGTATCTGTGAAATACTTACAAGCAACATATTTAGGGGATTAAAAACTCCTCTTTTTGAGATCCGCCCTGCCTTGAAATGAAATCTAATAAACTAAAAGAATGTCTTGGACACTTTCAGGTGCTAACAAATTTCTGGAGTTAAGAATAGATCTGAGTGACCTTTAAGGGTTGGTTTACCTTTCTTGTCCACTCCAGGATGTCAAAACTGCCGTATCAGGATTTTAGTGCATAGAGAGAAACTTACTTGTCCTTCTTTAAAGCAGTAATATTTTGTATTTGTAGCATTACCCTAGTGAAATTTTAAAATGCAATGACATAGAATACAAATAACACCAGAATTTCTTTAATATCCCAAATCATGAATAGGAGCATGTCTAGACTCAAATACAAACCACCTTTTATAGCAAAATTCAAATCCTCCTCTGTTCCCTGCCAAATGCTGAGTTCAGTCCCCGAGGGCCTGAGCAGGGTTTCCTTGGCTACAGCAGCTGGCACTGGCAGGGCAGGGAGTGCCGCTCCTGGCCTTGGTCTGCTGCCTGATTTCATCAGCTAACACAGGTCCTGACAGGTGCAAAGACTTTCACTTCACTTTAAGCTCCGTAAAACCTTTGGTGCATGATTTGGGAGACTGGGAACTAATTTTTTGATCCAGGAAGGACTGGAATCAGGGATCCTGATTGTAATCCTCTAGATCTAGTCCTTCAATGCATTTCTTCTAAACATAGAAATAACATTTGTTCTGAAATGGGTTCTTGGTGCATGCTGAATTTGCCAGACATTTCCATTTGAGGCAAAGATATGACAAATGTGCTTCCTAGCATTTTCATGTTGATTTATTCTTCCTCATAAAGGACAACTTCATAAAGAGTTTGAATCAGATCCATGTTCACACTTTACATATGCAACATTTTTGTGGCTGACAAAGCTGGCTTCTCAGGCAAACTAACTTGGAATTAAATTCAAACCAGAGAAGGGTATGCTGAGACCTCTATGCTTCAATGGCTATTTTTTTTCCAATTAATCATCATTATTATTATGAGTAGATATTTACCCATAGGTGCATTGGGCAGATCATTCTGGCTCATCAGTTTAATGGATGTTGTCCTCTTGGGTTAATGATTATCTTTTTTTGTATGAAGGCTTTGTTAATCCCTATAACTATACAGGATAGCTATTTTAGTACTTATCAGGTGACGTCGATGCTGACATAACCTTTCTAGTATTGTTGGCTGTAGCTTGTGTCATGACGCTAGTGAGAATTATGGCTGTCTTGAGGATACAAACCTTCATATAGCACAGATGGTCTGTAGGAAAAAAAATTGTAATGACGGTATGCACATCACACATTCAGTCTTCCCTTGCAGACTCTTCCCTTTATCATTGCCTCACACTCTTAGGTACCTTTTAATCAAGCATCTAAGATAATTTTTATACAGACTATGTTCTATAATAAAGATTGTAACATACAAATCTGGAAAATACCTCTGCTACCAGCATTATCACAGCTTCTCATTGGCCTCCCCCAGACTTCCTTAGAAACGTATCACCATTACTTCCAGACAGCTGATTTTTTTTTTACTACTTCTTTGAAAGAATGATGAAAGCTGTGTAAGCTCATTAGCAGAGCATGTGTGTAGGCTTAAAATTACAGATAATAGACATATGGCTGGAAAATCAGTAATTCCTTTACGTATTTGCCAAGACTTAGGTCAAGGTTCAGGGTTTCCTTTGCTCAAACTGGTGAAATCAGAAATACCTCCAGGTGTTCTGAGGAGAGCTTGCAGTGCACATGCAAGACAGGTGATGAGACACAGTTATCTCAGTTGCCTTCTGCAAGAGCAAGCCATGTTTACTCTAAATTGCACCCAATTGTAATATGCTCTTTTTTTTTTTGCACTTTTTTTGTATAAGCCAATACTTTTTTAATAGTTCTTTGTGTTTTCTATGCACTCTCATAATTTGTTATTTGTAACATTACAGTAAATTCATTGTAATGAATTTTGATGTCACAATCCTGTCTTTTCATGTGAGTGAGATCAACAGTTAATGTATTGGAAAATATTTGTGTACTTGAAAGTAATCATCATTAAAAAATTACCTCCTTCCCACTCAAGAAGCACAGTCCTTGTAAGTCACATCTGTATTTGTATAATCATTTCATAAAAAGTAAAATTACATAAATATGTGTAAACAGTCAGATATTTAACAGAAAAATTCATCAAAAGGATGATTTTTACACAGCTGTTTCTTCAGTTTTTGCTGGTAACAAAGCCATGAGCTTTAAATCCAGATCTTTGGGCTTATATCTAACAGAGGGTGTGAGGATTGGTGCAGTTGTGCATTGTCATGGCATCAGCCAGGGGATCTGGAAGCAACAGTGGGGGCAAAATCTACCCTTGCCTTTGTTTTTGCCCTGTTTCAAATGTGAAAGGCCAGCTCTGCCAGAGAAGTTGCATTGTCTTGACAAATGGGTCTTTCTCTGGCTGACTGAGAGTGCCACTGATCGTTTGAGATGTTAACATGGGCACATTGTCACCACTGCCCAGAGTGAGGCCACTGGATGCTTGCATGTGTGTGACACTCTACAGCAGTGTGACAGCTCCCCACTACATCAAACCTGGTCTGAGTACATTTTGCTCCTTCCAAATTATTTTTATACATGTCTTGGAATATATATTCAGATACTTTTTCAGATGCTTTTCTTTTTTTATTGTTTTGAAACCAAATGAAAAATATTTTCCTCCTTTAAATCTGTCGGCAACTTTGTAGGTAAAGTTATTTCTTATTGTTCTTATTTTGTTGTCACAGTTGTTTTGCCTGATTTTTAAAGAATCATTTTTAAAGAATCATGTGTGTATGAGAGTGTGTCACCCTTGCTAGTCCATGTTAGAGAAAGCAGCAGTAAATGTTACTGTATCTGGGGACTGCAATAATTTGTCCTTTTGATATTGACTTAATTTTACACATTTTTCAGGAAGCTGAAATTGAATGAGCACAATGTTATACTCCAAAAATCTCTTTTAGCCAGGTTCCCTCTATCAGGAACAACATAAGTGTGTGCATATGATGACTAATGTGGAGCAATCTCATACTAATACCCATTTAAGATTTCAAACCATAACGAGTCTAGATTAAGTAATTTTTTTAGAAAAGTGCTTATGCATCTGGCAGTAGAATTTTGTCTTAAATAAGCAATGTTAAAGAAGTAATGGTTTTAGAGGTGAACTGTGAAAGAGAGAATCCATATTCATCTTATAAAAGAACGAGTTTATTTTCATTAGGATTTTTGCTTAGATATTGAAGGAATGCATACATAAATTTTGAAAGCATATGAAGCTGGAGCCTGAGCAAAGCCTTAAAGAGATACCAAACCCATCCTGTTTTCAAATTCAGCTCTGTTTCATGTCACAGAACAAAGTTTCTAATAGAGGCACAGTAACTGACCAGCAATTGCAATTTCCTATGTCATTATTTTGAAGTGTAAGACGAAATTCAATATAATTCTTTTTTTTTCTTTTTTTTTTTCTTTTCTTTTCTTAACCAGTTAATTTAGGTGATGGGATAGAATACAGCCAGCAGAAGCGTGAAAATATTGGAGTTCTCATTAAGGAGACACTGGAACTCTTTGAACGCTACGGTGGAGAACATGCTTATATAAACATTAAATACATGATCCCCACTTATGGGTCATGCATGTAAACTGAATTATAATAAATGGGGTGATTCCATCTATGTGTGCTCTAAAAAAGCTGTATCTGACTCTGTATGGCATCTTGTTAGTCATGCTTTATCTTCTCTACAGCTGCTAAAATAGTGGCTTCTGGGGCATTGGAGTGTTAGCACTATTGTGAACAAGGCTTTCCAATACATAAATAGTGTCTGTTCCTTTGATTACAATGGTGTACTGTGCTTGTTTGTTCCCTGGAAGAATCACTCCTTTATAACAGAGCTGACTCGAACAAGAATCTGAGTTAAACCTTCACTTGTGTAGACAATAAAACTATAATTTTCATACGCGATTCAGCAATCGCTGCTCTGTGTCCGCTTGCCCTGAGGGTGATGTCAGAGGCTGTAACAAGAAGAGTTTATGCTGACTGCTTAATAGGTGTTTGTCATGGAAGAGAAACACCAGTTCAGCAATGCCTCTCTAGCAGCTGTGCCGAATAATGTGCACTGACATACAATAAAACTGTTGAATGTATATACCAATTGCAGCAGGAAAAATTATATTTTCCATTATACAGCACTGTCACTAAATTAATCCAGGTTTCTTGCACACTCCTGTTCTCAGCTTCCAGGTGTTTACTCATGGAACTTGGGTTCCTCTTGGTGAACGTAAGGCACAAACACAGTTTTGAAGAAAAGAAGGCCAGAAAAAAAACTTGAATAAATCAGATGGAAGATACAGCATACAGAAAGTATCAATCCCTAGTGACACTGTTAATCTGGGTAAACACAGAATTTACACGTACATTTTTAAAGGGCACTTGGTATTTTTGTAACTGCAAGGTTGCTGTTGCTTTTCTGTTGTTATTATGGTGTGTATCTGTGCAAACAATTGTAGGAATCCCTTGCATTTTCCTACCCAGTTAGTTTCTCCCTGTGTACCCATAACACAGAACTGATACAATCATGGATTTAAGCAAAGCTATTGAGATTTTTTTTATTGCTTTTTAAGCATTTCTCTGGAATAAACCTACCAAAAAAAAAAAAAATAAAACCAGTCCTACAATTCTCAAGGACAACCATTTGAAATGATTGAGTCAGCTCAAAACAAACCAGAGATATGAACTTTTCTAAAAACATGAGATTTTTTAAAGCACTTTAAAAGACTTTGGGCTCATCTGGCTTTTATTATGTTTTCTGGAGCTCTTGAAATGTATGCAAGTTGCACTTTCAAGTGTTTCACTGTAACTGTTAAGAGCCTGAAATGCACTCTTTGGTGTTAGACACGAGACATTTTCCAAGTGCTTATCCATATCCACATCCATATCCATATTCACACCTTACAAGGCTTGCCCAAGTGAGAGACACAGCCCCTACGCTGCCCTGCTCTCTTGGATGCCTGCTGGAAGTGTGGAGAGCACCTTCCCACCTGCTGAAACTTTGAGCCATATCTGTCATTAGATTGACATTAGAACTTGCCTTTTTCTGTTCTGTGGCATCTTCAGCCTGGAGATTTTCTTTTACTTTCTTCTCTTTCCTGTAAATGAAAACAAAAAAAATGAAGAAGATTTTTACTCTTCTCACCTCTTTGAGGACTGCACCTTCAAGTGATGCCACCAGCCACAGGCACTCATCAGCCCCTGGTCAGCCCCCTCCACAGCTGCTGTAGCTGTGCCTTTTTCCCAGGCCTCAGAGGCATTTCTTCTGTGTATTTTTTTGTTCTTCCTGAGTTTTGTTTTACACAGTTTTTCCAGGGCTACCCTCAAGTCCCTAGAGTTGAGCCAAGGTCTGCCCTGTGTCCAACATACACCTGTGATGGATAAGTAGATCCAGAACTCTGCCTCGTGTCTAGGGTATTGACACATCTTTCACCCTCTGGGCAGAAAGGGAGGTGAAGCCTGGCTGTAGGCCCATGCCTCTGGAAACTCAAGAGCTTTGTCTTCAAATCTTGCAGCACAGAGGCTAGCTGGATAATGCAGGGGGGCACAGGCCATGTCTTCTCTTGCAAAAATGCCCTTCTACACAGCCACCCTAGCAGTATCCACACAGCCTTCGCTTACAGCTTCTCCCCATTTGCCTTGCATTGTCCCTGGCACCAATGAGCCATACTTTTTCATTTACTGACATCTATGGATTTGGTAACTGTGGCATTGCAGGTTTCCCATGAGTACAGACTGTGCTGGAAAATTGCAGCTCAGAGGGAGCTGAGTTATTCAGCTCGGAAACAAACCAAGCCCTTCATAAAGGGAGAATTCCCAGGCCACCTTTCACTCCTCAGCTATTTGTATTCTTTCCTTAAGAGAAAGTCCAGTACTGCTCTTTGCCTGAGATCAAAAAGCTCCTCAATAGCTGGCTGCAGTTCCCCTGACGCTGGGCTCCAGCCACAGAGCCACTCGCAGAAGGGACTGTGCGGGAAAGGGCTCAGCCCTGGGTTTTCCCCATCCCATCACCCCTCTGCATTCCCAACAGCTCTGCCAAGGATGAGAAGTTTCAGGCTCCTCACCAGCCCTTGTAATTCTGTTTCCCGGCCGCCTCTTTTTGCATCCCCTTCTCTTTAGCTCAACTAGGACAAGACTGCTGACTGACAAAGAGACACCATGGAAAATGGGCACTTTGTGAAGCTGCAGACTTGCCCGGGCCTGATGCCCTCGGCCTTGTGCTCTTTCTTGAAGATTTCTTTCACAAGACATAGGTTCAACAAGGGGTGACCTTATGGCAAACCATAAGGGCAATAGAGGTCATGCATATTCACGTCAGGAAAAATAAGTTTTATAGGGAAGTGCTTTTATTTGCATGTTCAGGATGAGAACATTAGCCTCCATCAATACTATTCCTATGTCTGGTCCATTGATTAAAAAGTGAACGTTCTCCCATTACCTTATTATTTCTAGGAGCTGGACTGATAAAAAGAAGCATGATAAAACCCACAGGTTGGTAATTTAGAAACACTGAGAATAAAACTATTTTAAGATGTCATTTTACTAAGTCAAACTGTAGACCTTCCAACCTTGACAATGTCCCTTTGAGCATGATCAGCAGCATATTTATAGGCAATTACAGCACAGCTCAGAGCACTTTATAAAGCACAAGATCAAGGACTCAGGTGCTTAAGCATACAAGTAATATTATGTCATTCAATACACTGCTTAGCTTTCTTACTATGCTGAAAAAAACAGAATTATGGTTCAAAAATAGTAACTGCCTGTCTTTTGACCAGATCATGTAATTGTGGTAACTAATGCTAGGGGCAAGCCAATCAACAAATTTTAATTGTAATCAATTAAAAGGCACTCTGGGCCAGGTGTTTCAAGGAGTATAAATTAAGTGTAGAGGAATTAAGGTTGATTTGGCTTTACGGAAGTGATGTGGTTTGTGTCTTACTCTGGGGTCCTCTGCTGCTTTCTAGCTCTCCAGTGATGATAAGGTAAGGAGCATCAATATATGAATGTGTGGAAAGTTAAGTTGTAAGTGCCTGTTTTCTGAAACTACCCATTTGAAATATCTCTGGTTTATCTTAATAATTAGGTTGTGTGGCAACTGTTTAGCTTGAAGAAGAAAAAGTATGTGGTAACATTAGAGGGGAAAAAATGTGCCTTTGGCTGCCTTTGTCATGCGTGATCATGAAAACAAGCATAAAATAAAATATGATGATTCCTCCCCAAAGCTGTGTAGGGGAGCTCTGTATCCAGTGTGAGAGTTTAGGGAACTCTGGCACTTTGTGAATTCTGGCAGGTGCTGCAGAGCAGTCACTGTGCAAGCTATTGATCCCTGGAGCACTCCAAGTTGCCCAGGTGAAGGTGAGCAGGGGCAGGGGGGCTGGGGCTCCTGCAGGGGGGCAGAGCCTGGCACAGGACGGAGCAAGGCGCTGCCAGCACTGGTGGCAGGGAGCCGGAGCCAGGCTTCTCACTGGTAGCTTTCCAGTGTTTCAAAGAGATGGAGCTGCCAAAAAAGTTTGAAAAGAGCCTCCCAGGAGTCAAATACAAAAGGGCTGTGGGAAGTTGTAAGTGGGAGGGAAAGTATGGGACCGTAGCTGGGAGGGTGTTTGTGCATGGGGTGCAGGGAGGTGTAGCTGCAGCCAAGCAGGGCAAAAATAAAGCGTTAGAGCAGACGCTCTGTGCTTTCCTAATCCTGTCTGGAGACCCTCTGACTTCCAGAAGAGCATTCTCCAGTCTGAGGGGCTCTGCAGGCAGTGGGGCACATCACATTTTTCCACTCATCTGTAACATCCTGTGTTTTCTGCCTTAAATAAAAGCAGTGATGTTTGTGGGAACTCCATAAAAAGCTTGCAACCTCTCAGAGCTGCTTTGTGCCTCCTGGAGACTGGGAGAGGAAGGTTTATGCCCTGGCAGGACAAGAAGTTCCCTGCACTGGCCCCATAATCCTTCCGGCATGTGAGGGGAGGGAAGGGGAGTGTGTGTGGTGGGGCATATCTTAGCTGTTCTTGTTCTTGCCTAGCAAATCTAGCCTGGGTATGTCTGTGGGGCTCCTTGCTGAGAGCTCTCCCCTCCTTGGACAGTGCGTGGTGGCTTCTGGTGAGGTGGGTGGAAACCTGCTTGAGCAGAGACAGCAAACTCCAGCCTCAGGGAGGAAAGAGTATGTTTTATGCAGAGTAGGGAGTCAGCTTTGTGCTTCATGTCCCATTTGTGATGCCACAAATCAACAACTACTTTATTTTTTTACTAATGTCACTCAGGAGTGAGTTGAGCAGCTTTGGTGAACCTTGGCTCGCAACCCCCTGTGGTCTTGGTGTGGGCTCTGTGTGCAGCAGGACAGGGTCAGTGTGCCCAGGAGTGGGTGACATTGCTCCCTTCTCTGGGCTTCCCCATTAGCAGCAGAAGCACCTGATCTTGGCCACCCTGCTGTGGCACTTCCCAACCGGGAATATGCCATACGTCCCTTTCCTCAAGGGGAAAGGAAAGGCNTCCTCCTAACACAGCCCCTCTCACAGAGCAAAAGCCTTAAGCTACAGAAGAATGGGCACCTTCATGGAAGATAAGGCTGAGGGCACAGCCGTGTTGGCAAGGCTGTCACCAGGGGCATTTTGGGACCATGCCCTCTCTGCTGCTGCTGTGGGCACCCATGCACCAGAGCCCTCTGCATTTGCTATGGTCTGGTGACTCTGGCTGCTGGGGGTGTGGGGTGAGAGGGGATGAAATGGGAACAAATCCTAATGCTTTCCAAACACTGAAAGAAGTTAAATCCTAGCCTCCTTATTCTGCCTTGGTCAAGGTGGATTAATGCATTGAGGTATAATAGGAAGAATGGGAGCACCTCAACAGAGCGCCGTAATGTTGGATCTTGCATGCATACCCTTAGTTTATTTAATGGTCTCAGCAATCCAAACTTCCTCTGCTCATTTGCATGAGCACAGTGCTTTTGGAAAAAAAAATCTGAGGTTTAGGGTGTTGGAGGGGAGAAATGGGATGTACCAGCCTGCTGTTGCAGCCTGCTCTGCAGCAGTGGGAGCAGGTTGCTTGTGTTATATGCCGCTTCTGTAGCCATGTGATGCACAACTTGGTAGAAAGTACTTTAACCTGCCATACTTCATGTGTCTGCAGCCAAATGGATGGATGTTTTTGGTAGCACACCTCTCTGCAATAAGTATTGCAGCCACTGCAGCTCTGTGACTGCCACAGAGTCGTTCTGATCTTGCATGAAATCACATCGCTCTCTGATATGGGCATAGTGATCAAAGAAACCCTGTGCACAGACTCCTCAAAACACAAAAGATTAAAAGAAATCTCAAGGAGGTCTCCACATCACAAGCACAGGCTGTCAACAACATGTATAGCAGTGCTGGATGATGAAGCCCACTGGGTATAGGCAGGAAAAATTAATGTCTGACATAAAGCATCTACCTCGTGTTGCACATGATTGCCTTAATCAGGGGGCCTGGCTTTCAATGTGTGGTCCATCCACTTTTATATTCAATTTCAATTTCTGTTTTCTGGGTGTAATTCCTAAGCTCTTCCCTAAGGAGCAATTACCGAAAAGTAGCTTGGCTTACCTAACTCTCTCCCTAGAAGCAGGGAATGATATCCCTGCATCTGGCCATCTCCATCTTGTGCATTAGTCTCATTACTTCATTTTCATGTGTTTTTGCTTCCCGCTTCTCCTGGGTCCCTGTGGTGCTGCGCCGAGCTGGAAGAGATGCTGAGGGATCTGTGTGGGTAGGGGGGAAGCTGAAGAGAAGAGACCAGGAGTGAGCAGCTATTCCGGCAAAGGCTTTTCCTTGACAGTTTATGTTTTGGAAAATGTGAGTTTTGGGGAACTTGTCTCTTTCTCCCAATACATTGCAGTGTTATGAAGGAAGGAAATGGAGGAGGCCTTATTGCAGAGATGTTTTACCTCAGCTGCTGTCCAGGGAGCAGCTCTGGGGTGGGAAACATTAGCTCTGCTGCAGGTGGGTGACAGGAATGAGATCAAATGGTGGGAAGCTCTGGGCTTCCCACCATTTGCTCTCATTGTGAGCACTTAGAGGCTGCATTTGTTGAACTTTTGGGGCCCCTGCAGCTGCACATCACTACCCCCTGCCTCTGTGGGTCACCATTTGCTCTCCAGCTATGACCTGGGTTCTTCCTGTGACGGGGAGTTTTCTGGGTTTTCTTTGGCAGAGCCTGCTTAGGCTCCCCTCCAGAGGAGGGCCAGACAGGTTCCACACTCCTGTGATCTGAGGCAGCCTGGGAGTTCTCCCCTCACTTCCTGTGTGACTTCCAAGGCCTGCTCGGAGCTGCTGATGCTGCTGGGAGGGAAGCACGTGTTCAACAGCCATCTCCTCCTCCAGGCACTGCCATCTCTGCCCCAGTGTACTCATGGCAACATCCTGCCTCACTGGATGGGATGTTGTCAGCATCAAAGCTAGGGCACCACCAGGCATCATGGAGCTGAGCCTTGCTCCTCCTAGCCAGTGGCACAACCTGCTGAGCCTCTTTTCCCTTTTCCTGCATGGGCTGTTGGTGGTGTTTTCCCAGACTGGAGCAAACCTCTTCCCCAGCATATGCTGAGCAAGAGACTCTGAGGTGGGTGGTCTGCGATTCCCCACCTCTTTGGAAAGCAACTAAATTCTTCCAGGTGTCGGGGAGGGGGGAAGAATAGAATCTAGCAGAAATAGTACTTTAAACCACTACTGTAAGCCCAAAGATAAACCTCAAGTCTCTTTCAAAATGCTCTTAGTACAGGGAGAGGAAATACCTCGAAGCGCTCGTTCAGCCCCACATTTTGCAGTGTGAATTATTCCTTAGCTACTAAGTGGAAGAGCTTCATGCCTGACACTTTTTTTACTAACATTGAAACATCTATATCTCCTACAAAGGAAGAAATTGCTACTGCACTGCCTCAAAGAATCAAAGTAAAGGGAACATCTGCTCTAAACTTCTTGAATCTGATTATTGCTTGCTATGCATTATTACTTACAGTAGTAATGTGACTAAATTAAAGCTTTCTTCTCTTGTGTGTGCTTTTTATGCAGTGCTTTAGTATGAAATGTGTGGCTTGCTTCAAATCAACCTACAGCTAAAACTATGTCCTCATAGAGCTGAGCCCACGTGGACTTTGATGCAATTAAGGGCACAATTGGAGCATTTTGAAAGATTTCCTTTAAAAGGCCTTTTGTTAACTCCCCCATAGGGGCTGGATGTTATAATCACATTAAAATGCAACATTAAGGGGGGGAAAAAAAAACCCTCTGTGAAGAATTCTGTAGAGGCAAAGCTATGTTTTCTGTAGCTTGGCAGCTGTCTGTATTCAAAGGCTGAGGAATGACTCGTGTTGTGAGGGTGATGATAGTTTTGATAGGAATCCCCCGCATCACAAGAATGTTCCTAATGAAGGAGGAAAAGCCCACCAGAAACATTCCGGGGCTGTGAACCTGTAGGCAGCCAAAGCCAGCACCCGAGCTGCTCTGCACAGGCAGCAGCAAATCCAGCTGCTTCTGCAGAAGAAAGAGTTAGTGGTTATTTTTCTTTTCCTGCCTTTCTGAAGTGCATACAGTCTTACCAATGAGCTTAATTGATTGAAAAAAAAATCTGGAAAAGAAAGCTCTTGGACTTGCATGCCTAGAAACCTACCAGTGTCACGTGCATAGCAAAGGCCACGTATCTCACAAAATACCACAACATTGCACAAAGGAGGTTTAAGAGCTCCAGTTGAATAAAGCTTTCTCTGAGAAATATTGTTATGGATCTACAAAGCAGTTAAACCCTTCTCGGGGAAAAAAAAAACCTGTTCATCTCTCAGTGTAGTGGCAGAAGTGTAACCACCACTGAGGCCTCATTAATAAGGTTTTTCTTTATCAGTAGAAGGAAAAAAATAAATCCTCATCACAGAAAACAACTTTAAGTTAGTGAATTCTGACCATTTGATTTTAAATTCTACATGCATATATATATATATAAATCTGTGTAAAAGTGCTCTGGCCTTCTTTAAGGGATGGATCCTCTTACTTAAATCCAGTAATGAAAATAATGGGGCCTAAATTAACTTGATAAGACTGTTTCCTATCAATAATTTTGCTACTGACATAGTGCAGGATTGATTTTTGTGGTCTGTGTTATAGCAGCTTTTAATTATAAGACAGCCTTGGTACCACATGAAGTACGAAAATTGGGCAGTTGCAAACTCTACAGTATTTTTCATACATATTATAACAGTGGGTTTTTTTCTTTTCAAAGAAAGTAAAATAATATTCCTCTGTTTTCAGTGAAGTTTTTTAAACCTTTTAGTCACTGAGCATGTTTTGCCTCCTCGAGAAGATGGTTGCATTGCCTTTGCTCAACAGTTTCCCTTCAAACCCACAAATGTTTTCAGTTCTTTATTACTATTGTGTAGGATTGCATTGTATTTTCATGTGTCCCATATTGCTATAATTATGTTTGGGGAATGGAGATGGATGGTCTGCTGAGTGTGTGATTGGTTTCTCCATAGCTCTCACTCAGGGCTGCTTTCTGTAATTTAATCAATAGAAGGTAGTTGTACAAACAGTAGTTTTTAATTTCCAATTTCAGTTTCAAGTTTCTCATATATTTTTTTTAATATATAAAGCAATTTCATTTGCTTTGCCTGAGACATTTTGTGGCAATTTTCCCACTCCCTCCTGTGAAACCCATGGCACTGACCCTCCTGGGCTGAGTGGTCCATGCAGACACATGCACCTGCCATCCTGAAGGCTTGGGGAGCTACTCTTCCCTCATAAACATTCCAAAATAAACCTTGAAGGGCAGATGCTGCCCCTGAGATGCAGAAACATCTGCAAACTTGGCTGAGAGTAGGGTGAAACAAGCTGTCTGCTGGTCCCAGCTTGGAGCTGGGCTTATGATGGGAGATGGCCCAAAGCTGTGGCCTCCAAGGAGGTCAGTGGAAGTACCTTATGGCACACCCAGTGCCACAGAGTGCGGTTAGTGGCCACCTTACCCAGCTGTGTGTGGCCCTGGTGGTGGCTGGGCACCCACCAGCCCCTCCTGGCAAAAGCAGCTGCTTTCTGTGCCCAGTGTGTGCCCTGAGCTGCCAAAGTCTCTGCACATCTGCTTCCTTCCTGCCACAGCAGATGGCTGCTGCAGCCGGGAGAAGCAGCTGGTAATTGGCATCAGCCAGGCTTGGTGGTTGGGAGGAGGAGGAGGATGAAGCAGCAGCAGGGCAAGGGGTTGAACACAGCCTTTTTTTTTTTT
>VYXD01012334.1:13790-39907 GCA_013397195.1 Hylia prasina | reverse complement strand
TTTTTTTTTTTTTTTACAAGGGAGATGCCTGTGCTGCTCCTTTGCACTAGCTTTGCTCCAGGCAAGAACAGGAATGATGTATGTGCTGCAAATATAGGGAGACTGGGAGAAAGCTGTGACTGCCTGCTTCTAATGGCCCCGCTCAGCAGAGGGCCACTCTCTCTGTTATTCCTCAGTGGATGTGGTCGAGCACTGTGGTGCGCAGGGCAGGCCACCACAAGCCCTCCTCCTGGGGGTTGGTGGCTCCCGGGGTCACCCAGCTGAAACCCAAAGCTGCTATTTCTGCTTTTAGCTGAGCAAACTGCAGTCACACAGAAAATGTGTGCTGGAGCAGAGGGTGAAACCCAGTCACTTGCTCTAACAAGTGCTGATGCCATTCTGGTGCCAGACCTCCTCCTTGCCTCAGTGTCAATGAGAGTGAAATGGGGAAGCAGGGCTGTGTGACTGCTCTGGTTTCAGTTCAGCATGGACAGAACTGGCTGGAGCTGCACAGAGACACAATTGCTGCTAAATATTGCCCATTTTAGCCTTCAGAGTGGCCTTAATAAAGTCAAAGAGACTATTCAGAGGAAAAAGTAGAGCAAGGAGATGGCTCCTGAGCTTACCGTAAACTTATATTGTTGCTGTACAGTGGGCTGCATGGAGGTTTTCGCTAGTAAATTTTTTCTTCTCCCCCAAACAGTGCTTTAGGGGGACCATATTTGCATGTAACCATATTTCCTATAGCTGTGGGGTCTTTTCAGTTGTATTCTCTGTGTCGCTTTGGTTCATGCAATTTTAATCTGTTTTACTCATTAGCTCTTAACCTGCAATTTTCTATTTAAATTACTTTCTACAGAAAATGTCAGGAAGCTGGGGAGCTGTCTCTTACATGATGTTGTGAGTTCATAAAAAAGTAATGTGCACCTTTCTTTTAAACACTGGCTAAGGTTAAAATCTGTGATTCTTATCTATTTGCTTAAGAACTTACACAAAACTGCTTCCATCAGACAATAATAAGAATCATGAAATTTCTATGAAAGGAATTTCTTTTTTATTATGAACTTTACACCTCTTCACTTATTTCAGTAAATTCCCAGTAACAGCACAATAAATCCAACACTGTAAATGCACATATAGAGGGTTTGTACTTCAGGCTTTGCAGCTGCCTGGCTTTCCTGCTGCATGCAGTACCCAGCCTCCTGTGATGCCAAGAGCTGCCTTTTGAGACCTTCCCAACACAGGCTTGGAAAAAACCCACCTTGCTTGCAGCACATGCTGCCCACTTGATGCCATGCTTGAGAGAGGGAGGAAAATACCATAACCACAAAAACCAGCAGTGGCTGATGCCCAAAGCCATGTGGGAGGGGAGTGGGGCAGGGACTGCAGCCCTGGGAGGAAGGGGGAGGGGGCTGTGCTAATTTGCTCCCACAGCTTTGCTGTGTGGTACTCTGGTAAGCACCACAGGTAAACTCACAGGTAAATGTAGAATTTGTGAAAGAAATTAAATTGGAGAGGAAACGGGACCAAACTTTGTGTCAACAGCTGCTTGTACTGAAATAGGTAATAGCCTTTAAACTGGAATTTAACAGGGAAAAATGAAACTGTATTTTTAGGCCTTGCTCATTTTCCCCTATAAAACCCAATACAAATAGTAAAACTGGGAAGGAAAAAAACTCCAAACAAGCCAACAGAAAAATTAAGGTTGAACCAAGCTGAAAATAACTCTCCTGTAAGACTGACTGTAACCTTGCATCTATGATACCCTCTTTAGTGAGGGGAAAGATGTGATTGCACAGGCAGGGAGATGGTAGGAGCCACCTCAGCAGCAGCAGCCCCTGTTTCTGCAAGAGTACATTTGTGTCAGTACCTTCCCAAGTGGCACAACTGCTTCTGCCAAAATTTCCTGAGTACAGAGATAGTTTTCCCTCCAGTCCCAGCTGGAAGAGTAGACTCTCCTGAACAAGACTAATAGGTAAACCCCCAAATTTTAAATCTCAGACAGTCACCCAAATGTGACTGCTTGCAGGCTTTGCTCAGTGAGCTGAGAGTGAATGTGAGGCAGGGTGGGATGTACTGGAGAGATCTCAGTTTGGATGTGGACATCCTGTGGTAAGCTAATGAGAGCTCACCCTACCGTGTTATAACATTTGCCCTTATAGCCAGAGACTGAGTCCCAGACGCAGAGTCCTTTTCTCCTTCCCATCCTCTCTTGTGCTCTCCACTGCCTCACTCACCCTGATTTATATCTGTGTACTGGAGAACAAAATCACCCTTCCTCCCTTCCTAGCTGGTAATGCTGCCTTTTTTTTTTTTTCTTCTTCTCCTCGGTCCTATGTTTGTTTGAATTTTGAACATAGTCTTCTTGACTTCTTGAGCCTAATGCTGACTTACTGCTGCTGGCTGAGTCAATAATTACAGCAGCATTTTGGACACCAGAGAAGCAGCAGTATGTGCTGCTGCTGAAAAGGTGGCTGGTACATAGACCCTGTGTGTTGGGCTTTGTCTCCCCCAACTAATGGTCTGTTTGGGCTGCAGGGGGAAACTTCTCCTGTGCACAACTTCATGGTGCCAAAAGAGAAATATACAGCTGTTGTTTCAAGGGATGGATCCAAGCTGACCTGCAGCTGGGCAAAAATGTCTCAGAAATTATGGCTTGGTCTCCCTGCCAGGCCACAGAGAGGCAGCAAAAATAAACGGTTCTCCAGCAAGTGCTTCCTTAGATCTGGCTACCTGGTCCCAGCCTGTTCCCTCTTCTCTCTGTGATTTTTAGCTCAGCACAGCAGCACATGCTCAGAAATCCCTCTGGGCAGGGACAGAGCCCTGTACAATCAGGAGAAAAGGAGTGGAGATCCTCAGAAATTAAGGTTTGCAGGCAACATGAACATAGGAAGAAGTGCTCAACATCAAAGGGCTGATGCTTTGAGAGGAGGAAGGTGAAAAAAACTAATGAGAAAATGAACAAATGTTCTAGAAGACCTGTAGTGTATGGGAGGCAAAAGGCAGCAGAGGAAGAAGGTCAAGGCAGGGAAGATTGGTGGTGGGAAAGGAGTAAAAGGAGTACGATGCAAATTAACTAAAGAGCGGAGAAAGATACGTATCCCTGTAGTAGGTGGACATGGGTGACTGAGGAGGAGGAAAAATTCCTGTGCTTTCATTGCTGTAATGGGAGGATGTGGCTGCTAGATCTGCTCAAACAATGCTTGGGACCTGCCCACATGGTTCTCCAGGAGGCACTGATCCTGAGTATGTACTGTGGGACACCACAGTGCTGAGAAGACACTAAGTGCTTGCAATTGTGATACAAGACAAATAGATACTTATTCCTGTGTAGTAAAGAGAACACTGCTTAAATATTTAATTGTGTTTTGGTTTACAGTAGTTTACTGGTGTTGAAGCACCCAAAACATGCTCACAAAATATCAGCATTTTAAAGCTATAAATTATTCTGGTTGATTTTCATTTTTCCCCTCTAGACAAAAGCAATCATTTGACAACAGGCTCCCTCAAACAGTGCAGCCTGTGATAGTCTCATTACAAACTAACATCTTCTCTCACAACATATTCTCTCACATGTTGAACCAAACTACCGAGAACATAGTAATTGATCACTCATAGATGCAGGCTGGTAGCTAACAGCATCCTCACTTACCTTCTAAACACTGAGCACGTTAAAATAAATTCAGGATGTATGCATGCGGAAAACTCAATTGCAGCCGCATCGGAGGTGAACCAGAAATGGGAGCGTTCAGAAGTGCTAGTGAAAAATCTAAATAATGACCCATAGTAGATGTCAGCCTGAGAGGGTAACACGTGCCCTGTAATTACCTTAAAGGGACTGTTTGTGTGCTCCATAAATATGGGTAATTCTGTCCAAGTAGATGTACCTTACAACTGGGTAATGAAGCCAGGCAAGGAAGCTTCTCCCAGTGTGGCCTTGTGATCAAGTGTGATGTTTCCTTTTCTAGACACATCTGGACTTCAGTCTCCATTGTGTTACTGCTCAAGTGAGCCAATGCAGCTACTGGATAGGATGAGTATGGTGGAAAGACAGATGAAGGTGGATGTGCCCCTGTTTTTCTGCTGAGGCTGTCAAAGCTTCCAGGGCCCACTTCAAGAGAGAAATATTTTAAAAGTCCATGTTTTAAAAGTACTTTAAAAAAAAATGAACAGGTAAAAAAAGTCTATTTACACCTTGTGGATAGCTTAGGGTGTGATGGATGCTTCAAGTCACTGACATTTTGGAAACTAACCCTTTGAATTTGACATGCTTGACCTGTGATTGCTGCTTTGCGTGGGACAGCAGCATGTACGTGATGCTGGTGTGTTACATGTGCACAGCCCCAGGTGGCCAGGCAAAACAGGAGAACTATTATGAGCGCTGCAGTGCATGGAAATGCCAATTTTATGGGTAATACTATGTGGTGATTTATTAAAAGCTGTGATTCTCCAGCAGCTTTTATTGTATCATCATAAACCAACACTCCTGTACAGTGCATTAAGCTGAGTAATTCTGCTGGTTCTTCACCAGGGCTGACAAAACTGTATGTAAGATTGCATAGGGTGGGCTGGTGAGCTGTTGAGTGCCATCACTCTTAATGGATCATCAAGAGAGGAGAAAAAGGCATGTGGTCAGCACAGTGCGGGTGTTTTTCAGGGCAAGGGAACCCACTATGGAAGGGTAAATCCCACTGTTTGCTACATCAGTGCCGGTGGCTTGCAGGCCTGGAGTGACTCTGCTTCAGCACCAGGGACAATAATGGCAGAACTTGTCTCTCAGGGTTTAACCATTAGGGCAGGTAATTGGAGCTCACTGGTTCCTGCCCCTGCTCCCCTGCTAACTTGCTGCAGAACATCTGGATTGTAGCTTGACCTCTTTATGCTCTAATTTTCCCTTCAATAGCCTGTGAATATTAGATGTTTTGTTGAGGTGCTGTGATGCGCAGTTAAATGAGGGAACCTGCATTAGGCCCAGTGGGAATGGAGTGTGCAGCATTTTTAGGACATATACAACTCTATGTTTTCAGAAATGTTTATATTCCACCTCTTAAATATCTTTTGCAAATGGAACTTGCAAAAAAGCAGGGCAAGCATTGCTAACACAGCTTTGCCACACACTGTCAAGTGCTTATAAACTCTATTTATAGCTACAGTTAAAGATTCAGACATGCAAGCACTCCATTAAAAGACCACATTAATGAGCCCTTAGAGAAAATATCTCACAAAGCCTTTTGAGCTTGTAACTGCTCAGTTGTTCAGGGCTTCTTGCTTGTTAACATTCATAAAATATAAATACTGTATACTAAACGCCAGCACTTTGTGGATCACGATGCTTTATCTCCCCAGCAGCAGCGCAAGGTGTGAGGGTGGCAGTGGCACCGCTGGGGCGGCCGAGCTGCGCATGGCGCTCGCCCTTATCTGGGGCCTGCCCCTGCTCTGCAGATCGACTCACAGGTCACTCGCTATCTGTGAGTATAATTTCAGAGGGAACAATCAAACCTATTAGCTGAGAGTGGCAGAGCTGGGCCTCCTCGCAGCCACAGCTCCAGAGCGTAGCAAGTATTTGGAGCAAAATCTAATAGATAAAAATCACCGGAGATTTTTTCCTTTTTCCTTCGACATAAGCTCGCTGATGAGAAGTGTCATTCGAAAGAGAAAAAAGTTGCTGTATTTGATTTGTCATTATTTCCCCATTGTCCCTTCCTGCCTGTGATTATACAGTTCTCATTTTCTCTTCTTTGCCTCTCACAGAATTCCATATTTTAGGTTGTGACAGATGCTCTTGCTTAAATGTTTTTGATATATGTTTTATCTGAAATTGTTTTATCAAGTCTGCATTGTGTAAACAAAAATCGCTGGAGCCCATTTAAAAATAATTGTCTGTAACCTTTAGTATTGCATTTCCATCCATCCACAAGTCACAAAGCACTTGGGCAGCAGAGAAGGCCTTTTCTGTGTTTGTATCTGGCTCTCAGCAAGCTGCAGAAGCTGAGGCACGGCAAAAGCGAGTAACTTCTTGGATGCTGTTTTCTGGTACATGTTAGCAACGAATCTATGTCCTTGTCCTTGTGCTTTTGGTCCTGTAGCCTGTCAAACAGAAGGTGCTCTGCCGGAAGGAATAATTCTGCTCACAAAATGAAAAATAAGGACAGCAGGCTTTAAAAACCTTCAGGGCAGTTCTTACTGTTCAAATGTGTCATTGATTTCAATAGTGCATTAGCAGGCTTGTTAAGCAGGAACTTAAGTGTATAGCTTTATTTTATGGTGGTGAGTACCTGACTGTTCAAAATAATAACATCTTATTGTAACAGCAAACTGGCTGGTGCCATAACCTGCCCAGTGCTGAGACTGCTGTGCCATTACTGAGTGCCTGATAAAACAGGGTCATTTGTAATCAATTGGTGATGTAGGAAGGCAGGGCTGTGACACTTCCTGCTGCTCTCCTCGTTAATTTCCCTTTATCTGCCTTGGTCTGTCTGTTGACAGAGCATTCTGTCTGTCCCGTGTCCTGTGCACAGGCTCCTGCTGAGTTCTTCCCCCTGAGCCTCACTGCGTTTCTGTCCATCTGTGGGTGAGACTCACACTGGTTGTGCCAATAACTGGGAGACAGCAAGAAAAACCCTGTGGCTCAAGGGGTGAATTGCTGTACTGGGTGAACTGGGTGGACCAACAGAGTCAGGACATCAGCCACTCAGATGAACATCTCCATGTCAGGCAAATCTTCTCTTGACTCCACTGACCATGCTGACTGACCTCCACTAACAAAAAGGGGAGCATGATCAGATCCCCAGTTCCCATGGTCGTGTTCCAACACGTGGCAAATCCTTGTGCTATGGAACAACTTTAACTGAAAAGTTCAAAATTCAGTCCAGAGCACCTGTCTCACATGTTATCCCACTTGTCAGATAAATCCTTTGTGGAGCTGTGGATGAGAGACCCACCAGGAACAGGCTATGCCCTGACTTCAGGGTTTTTTAAGTGAGCACAGCCTGCAGTCCTGACCCTTATCACCTGCAGGCATAGCCAGGGTAGGCTTCTCCTTCGGGTGTTTTGGCAGAGATAACATGCATCTCCAGAGAGCAAGCTGGAGAGCAAAGGCTGGGGAAAGGGTGGAGGGTTGTGGGGTACATGGGTTTTGTAACCCACCATCATTTTGTATCTGGCTCTGCAGAAATGGACCTGTGGAGTTTCAGCAGGTGAAGTATGAGGGTCTGCAGTTCTTAAGGACTTCCAGGAGCAGCTGACAATGGAGCAGGGGCCTGGGGACTTGGGGCTTACAACAGTGACAGCCTCTCGCGTCCTCTGGGGACTGAGAGTTCCCAGAGGTTCATCTCTTCATTTTTTGCATCTGTGTAGGAAGAAAATTCCCACAACTGAGGAATTAAATACTTCAAACCACTACAAAGCAGATGGGTCATATCTGTGTTCTCCATGCTCTCAGTGGGAAAACAAAGCAAGCTGAATAACCCTTGCTGTCAGAGTCCAGAGACTGCCGTGCTGGAAGTGATGTTGGCTGCAGGCTGGCCAGAGCTTTAGCTGTGTTAAGTGCATATGTGTTAAGCTTCTGTGTGAAACCAAAAGGGAAAATGAGAGGGAATTATGTGGGCAGGTGGAATGAACAAATTGGTGTTGGTGGAGGCAGAACTTGTGTGTGGGACAAAGGGGCTGGAAAGTGTTAAAAAATGGGAAGCTTCTCAGAAGAAAGCAGCTGGGCTTCTGAGAACAGAAAAAAAGAGTAATATCTTACAGAATTAAGAAAATGGTTTTATTTTCAGCTGAATTGGAGTAAAGCACTTAAGTTCATTCACAAATATGAATCTTAACTTCTGTACCCCAGTTTCTCTCCCCATAAAATATAAATATTAGCACTTTGGTAGTCACAGCGTGGTGTGAAAACAAGTTCATTCATTTCTGGGAAGCATTTGTGCTATATGGGAAGTATAGCAAAGACTATGAATATACAGCTAAAGCTGTGGGCTGGCATTGAGGCACTTGGCATCTCCCCAGATATGCCATGTATCGTACAAAAGAGCCAAGAGAGGAGGGTACGAAAACACAGGCCAAACTTAATGAGTTCTGAAATCAGGAACATGTGACTCCCCAAAATTAGAAGTGCAAAAGCTTTGAACTTTTAGAAAACACTGAGAGTTCTCCACACTTCTCAGAACACTGAGAGGGCATATGTCTTCTAAAAAAAACAGTAAAAGGCAATGAAGAGATAGGATGCAGTGGGGAAGTACACAAAGATATAGTCCACGGAAATCAAGAAATCTGTATGCCATTGAGAAATAGCTCTGCTTGGAGTAGGGAGGACCACAGTGATTGACTGAGGGAAACAAAATGAGGAATAAAGAGAGAAGAATATGAGACTTATCAGCAGGGTCAGTGCTGCAGGAACATGTAGAGGAGCTGATTATGAAAGAATGCAAGAAAATTATCCAAAAAGCTGAGACAGAAAAGATGTGAACATGATAAAAGTTTTTATAAATTTGGTGTGTAAGAAGCTGCAGATCAGTTGAGGCTGCAGCCATCATCTTCCTGAACAACAGGATGGCTGCCTTGACTAAAAGGGGGATATTGCCTGGAAAGTTAATTACTACTTGTACCTCACTCTTCAGTAGGGAGAGACGTGAAGTCTGTCACAGTTTCTATATGTTTTCGAAGGACAGGGAAAAACATCATTAACTCTAAGGCTACCAGGGAATCAAACAATTAACTAAACCCACCTAGATAAAGAATTGTTTAAAAAGTGGTTTGTTTATACTCCAGATTTATCCTAAAAAATAAATATTGAAGGAATGAAATCATCCAGGAAACTCAAGCTGGCTATGGGAGAGGTACCAGAGGAGTTTAGAGGAGACATTGCTGCACCCCAGGCTTTTAAAGGGAAATAATAGAGGAAGAGGTGTCTATCAGCTCCAGGGAGCACTTAAGACAGATAATTATCATTACTAGACAGATAAAACTGGACACCAATTCTTTACTTCATTGAATAAAAGAAGAAAAACTGGGTTAAGAGGAATAAAAGATTTATTTTAGCATCCTCAGGTTTCAAGAGTACAAGGATTCAGTGCTCTATGAGACACCACTGAGTAAGAAGGGAGATATGGGATGGAGTTTCTTGATGCCAGGCTTGATTACCGAATCCAGGTGATAAATATGTAGCAATTATTTAGGGTAGGGGTGGATAATTGAGTGACATGCTTATATATTGAACTCTGTTAGAACTGTACATCTGTCGCTTGGAAGAAAGAGCACAAGGAAGCAAAGACATCAAAGACAGGGGCATAAGGGAGAGCAAAGAAGGAGAAGGCTTTTGGAAGCAGAGAATGTTTACACTGGTATATGGAATTTAACCTGAAAAAATGTCAGGCTGGGAAAAAGAAAGCCAAGGTAAAGGTGCCTTAAGGAGATAGCTGGAGCTAGTCAGCAGAGGAAAAATGTCTGAGGATAGCAGCCAAGTTTCTGTTTGTGTTCCTTTTTAAGGTTCAGGGAATGAAAGAACTAGGCGTGAGTGTTGCAACATCTAATTTTTATGTACTTTGATGGAGTTCATAACCTCAGTGCTTGTATTTGCAGTGCTTGAGGAGACAGAGCTACATGGGACCCGAAGCTTGTTTTATACTGAGCTGGTGATTGCCCTGCAAGAAGTGCTGCAGATCCCCAGTACCACAAGGTGGTTCAGTGGCTCTTTCCATGCAGTGTTTGCTGTGGAACAGGAGCACAGCTGGAGCTGGGCTGCAGGCACACCTGTCATCTCACTTGTACAAACTCCTGTCATGAAGGTGATCAGAGCATGCAGCTGGGACATGTGCACATTGAGTTGAAAGCTCGCCCTTCCTTCCTGGAGGTGTCTCAGCCCATAGATCTCTGTGACACCTTCTTGAATTGGGTCTTTTGGATTCCTCCGAAGGAAAGCTTGTCTAATTTTTGTGTTGCAACTGGTCCACAGAGAGAGCAAGAGCTGGGCCCAGCAAGACTGTCCTACATGGCCCAGGTGCCCTCCTGCTGATGTTCATATTTCAGCATGATGTGGAAAGTGGGTAAGATTGAACATGTTCATATTGAAGTTTTGGGTTGCAGTATTCATCTGCAGAAGAAGGGAGGCAGAAGAGCAGTAAGTATGGGGAAATGGGCAGCCTTAAGGGCATGTAGGTTTTTGAAGGGAAGAATGTTCAGATATATGGAGGTAGGAGAAATTGAAACAAAATGCTAGGTTTTAGCTTACTGCAGTAGATTATGCCAGATTGACTGATATCTTTCTTAGATTAAATTGTGTTTTATGTCCTAGATAAAGGAAATGCTTACTTCTCTTGCTTAGGAAATGTAGATGTCTGGTGAAACTGGATGACCTGAGAATTAAAAAGGGAACTCTGAGACATAAAATTATTATGCTGGTGAGGAAATGACAGTGGGTAAGTTTCAGAGGGGAGGTAGTGGAGTGCAGTTAACAGTGGAGTTTCTGAAGAATCATCTTCAGGACCTTGGTACAAAAATGAGATAATGGCATTTTCTGCACCTCCTGTATGAGAAGAGGGGAAAGGTTGATACCCTCGAGCTGATCACAGAATGCTTCTGTGTCGAAGGAGGCAGTCAGGCAATTCCAGTTGCAGGTAGATGCTTACAGTGAGCTGCTGTGAGCAGCTGGTTACTGTAAATGATACGTAGACCAAGGTTCAAGGGAGACCATGAGATGCCACCTGCCTGCTTTCATAAATCTAGCCCCCCCAAAATTGGCAAAATCGTTGTTAACTCCCAACTGTGACAAAGCAAATAAGGGATCCTAACTTCTAACCTAACTGCTGTTGGCTTTTACCTATCTTCAAAGCAATTTTTTTTTTGTATTTCTGTGTACAGCTAGCAAGGAATGAAGGAATGCCAGAGGTGCTTTGCTATGGCTGCAAAGCCTCCTGGAGCATTAAACTCTTCCACGCTGTCTAGACCTTTGCAGTAACAACCTTATACTTTCATCAGAAGGTGTGGACTGCTCTTGTAGGAGATCTTTACCCCTAGTGAACTCAGGCAATAACACGTCAACATGAGGCCAGTCCTACACTTAAGTATTACACAAAACTTATTTTGAAATAGGGTTTAGTCCTGATGGACTTAGATGGACAAAAACAGCCCAAATTTCTTAGTACTGAGGCAATTTTTACCTCTGAGGGGGTGGCCTTTGTTAAGACAGTCATGCATCCTCAACTTATAGATCAAAATGCATTTATAAAACACTGCTCCATGCCATCTTCCTTCCCCCCCCCTTTTTTTTTTCCTCTTTTCTCATTAATTTCAATCATGTAATAAGAAAAGCCCAGTTATGCTAATTGGTATGAGTCCTCCTCAAGGGCATTGTGAAGCATGAAATAATTCCATTCATTACTGACAATGCAGGGACATGAGTTTTCCCGGGAGGATCTGTTTCAGCTTGTGATTTGGTGACCATATAGAACAGTGAGCAGATTAGGGACATATAGGTTTAAAATTAATTGTTTGTCAGGGAGAAGCTGGAAGATGGTGGGGAAAGAGGAAGCTTACAATTCTAGAGATTGTTTGACTTCGAGTTCTTGGAGGCTGATGCATCTAATGGGTATTTATAAGGCAAAGCCAGCTGCTGAGCCATCATTTGTCCCAGCTCTAATTTTCTTTTTAAAAGGCAGCTGAGCTGGTGTTTGAAGCATGCCACAGACCGGCAGAGAGATAAACTGATGTAAAGCTGGTCAGATTCATTTCTCCTTTTTTATTTTTGGGAGTTAGAGTTTCATTTCCCTAAAATGCAGTAAGTGAGCATGAGCTCCCAGGCTGTCCAAAGATCATTTTGGAAACAGAGCCACCTTGCTGGGGTTTGTCCTCCTCTCTAACAGGTAGCCCATAGCCTGCCAACCAAACACTGCAGTCCTAGAACACAAACATTGGTGATTCTAGCTGAGACAAAAAAACATTTTTTTTCTTCTTTTTCTTTTCTTTTTGCTGAGCTAGCAAAAAAAGCATCTATTTGTACTTTTGCTGCATTTGCAACATTTTCATTAGCAAAGGGCTGGGGTTTTTTGGAAATCAGACTGCTTTTGTGTGAGGAAGTGAACCTCCTGACGCTATGTCATTTCCCTTGTTTCCAAACAGCTTCTTGTCTGAGCACACATCTTCCACTTAACATCTGGCTGTAAAAGAGCAGGGAACTTTCTGCCAGCCATTCCTCTGCTCTTTCCCCTCACTGTTCTCAGATGATGTTATCAAATCTTTACTGCAGCTTTAATTTTGTTGGATTAATGTGCATACACTTTTGATTGTTGTCCCTTCCATGCCCTGGATAGATTTACTGGTTTGCTGACAGCCTTCCTTAGCACTGAAGAGCGGGTCCAAGCCAGCAGCGCCCCGCATTGCATGGGTGTGTTCATTAGCTAAGTGCAAAATACCGACGAGCGTCAGACACGTCTGTTGTTCCATCTCTCAGGCAGCCTCTGCTGAGGATTACTCATGAAAAATAATCAGTGAAATACGTTGCAGATGAAGGCTATGACAGGAGAGATAACCCTGCCATTAAAGGTCCCATAATGCAAGCACGTCTTCCTCACAGAAATGGAAGCATGGATAAGGTCTTTTAACTGAGTCAATAGAGATCAATGCAAAGGCAATAACTCAAGAAATGATGCATTAACCAGAGAGCAAGGACCAATATATTCTGAAGTTGAACCATGGCTCTGGAATTAGATGTACTAAGGGGATACACACCAGGTTACTAAAAGCAATTGAAATCATAAACAAAAAACTGAAACAAAAATAATTACAGGTTTTTATTTTAATCATGTCATATGGTAGAAACTGAGATTTGTGAGAGGCATGGGATAAATTAGTTTTATATTCAGGAGTGAATGACCTATTTGCTCTTTGGGTTATCTACAAGCCAGCCTTCTGTAACAGAGGATGAGACTAACTTGATGGAAAAGGAGCAACAACAGCCAGGGATCATGTAGTCACCTTCTCCAGTCTACCATGTGCTGAGAAGAGCACAAGCTTTTCTGTAGCTGGGAATACATGTTTTGTACTTCTTCCCACATGTTTTCAGAAAGAACAACCCCAAAGCAAAAAACGGCAAAACACTGAAACGCTTGCAGGTTTGACAAGCAGTTTGGAAAGGTTTGTGCAGTTGGAAGAATGATGTAATACCAAGCTAATATGCATGTGAGAGAGCCAAAATCCCCACTGGAAGAACTGTGGAAAAAAGCACAAAGGGAGGGGGAAATGCCCAGTAATTGTGGCATCTGACAAGTGCAGCTGCTGCCACTGTAGGTATCCTGTGCCTACAAACAGAACCGCTAAAAATAGTGTTTGATAGGAGTCTAGCCCAGGATTTGAAGTCAGATGCTGGCTTTATGCAGCTCCCACAGTAATTGCTGCGAATGTCAGTGTTTAGCAATGCTGGAAAAACCCCCAGCAGGCTATAATCGTGTCTAAATACACTCAGTGCATGATATTTTCTGGATTTTCTCTTGTCAAAGAATAAGCTGAAATCCCCGGTTACCTGGAGTGTATGTTTGTATTCCTCAGCCTTGTTATCACACCCATGACTGCTCTTTCCACTCCTTGCCTGTTGTTTGGGAAGGTGGTGGTGAGCAGGGCAGTGGTGCCATGACAGACACTGCCCTCATGCTCTGGGGACCTGGGGTGCAGCAGGCTGGCAGCTACATGCTGCAGAAAGGAGGAAGATCCAAGACATTTCCTTAACTCTGGAGCTGGCTTCTGCTGTGACTGAAAGCAAAGGCTGTGGAGGTCGTTTGATCCACCTGTCTGCTGGCAGGGATTGCTGTTCCCAGGGACTGACAGAGATCCCACTAGGCCCCTGGTGCAGGTAAACTCTAAGATGTACCTCCATCCCTGTAATTTTCCAGCCTGCTGTTGGGGATATCTGGGAGTGTATGTTTGATCACTGGGAGACCCCACAAGAAAACAAAAGGGGTAGAAGCCAAAACACTGAAATCAGATTCTAGAGATGCAAGTATACCTTTGAATACTCACTTCACTGCCATAGAGCAAGGAGGAAAATCTTAGTAAGAGACACTTGAACATCTTAAGAATCATCTCTTGGCAATAATGACCTTTCATGCATATTTATGTACAGCACTTAGCTTTATAATGGACACTTGAAAGACATTTAATTCATTTTTTTTTGCCAAGTAATGAAGCTATGTGGAGGGTGGCAAAAGTGTTCCAAGGTCCAAATATTAAAATACAGAAACGGTCCTGGTATTTCCTGCATGCCAGCCCAAAACTATGTCCTGGGAGTATGCTGCTTAAGAATTCGTGTACTTGATGAAATGAGTGTGTGTTTTCAAACATATATACATACCCCTATGAGTTAGTAAAAGAAGGTAGTTGCTGCAGGACTTCAATCAGGCTTTCCTGGAAGAATTTCAGACAGGTCCTAGGGCTTGGTTAGGTCTGTAAAACCTTTTTTGTTGCACAGAACTTAATGTTATTCATTATGCACTGAAAGCAAAATCATATGACTACCATCTCCTAAGTAACATAATTATCTTATTGATTCTTATGGGGCAAAACACTACTTTTATTGTTAATTAATACTGCCAAATCTGGTTATGCAATTCTGGATATAGGAAGTTCAGTTTAATGTGTGTTTATGGGGAAAAGTCTAAAAATAAACGCTTTAACTTTTTTTTCCTTTCAGAATGTCAGCATAGACATTCCTTTGTGTGATCCCTGTTCTTAACACTACAGGAAATACAACCTATTATCACTTTTCATCAGGGAAAAAGGAGCATAGATAATGAAACAGAAAAATGCTCTGTGAAAAACATATTTAATAAGCTTTAAGTGGCTGAACCAAAATGCACAAGGCAAAGAAATGTGATGCTGCTGTTATGGAACCAAAGCTATTTTATGGGAAATGAAAAGAATACTTGCATAGTTTTAAGGGCTTATAGTTTGATTCTTCTTTAAGTGAATATGTATCCGGAAATCTTATGCACAGGACATACACATAATGTATGTCCCATGGAAAAGACAGTAAGAAAAGATTCATTACACTCTAGGACATATAATGACTTCGTGATTCTTTCAGTTCTCAGCCAGTGCTCTAATGAAATTCCAGCCTGCTACATCTGCCATACTACACTGTTAATTAGTTTTCTATTTATTTAGCAGATCTAGAAGTGGAAAGCAATCTATTGCCAGTGAATTGTTTGACTTCTATGCTAAGTAGGCTGCATTCCAATCCTCTGATGTTGAAACTAGCATGAATCCAACTTTCATCTCATTGCCATGTCAAATTAGCACCCAGCAGATTCTACATACAAAGACTTTTTTTCCCCCTCATTCATTTGTAAAAGACCTTGGAAGATCTTGGAAGTCAAGAAACAGAAGCTGAGCAATTTTTCTCCAATCTCTCTCCCTCCCCCCTACATGTTACAATGGATCAAACGTAGAAGGTATAGATGCTGTGCTTTGTTTATGTTAAAATAGGAACATTATTTTAACCAGACTGTGTTCACTATTTGAAGCAAAAAAAAAACAACCCTGATGCATATTCTGCAACAGTTTGAGTAAAATACTACCCAGCCTAGGAGAAACCCAGAGTGCCTTGGCAAAATTATGAGATGACTTTTGCACATGCTTTGCCATTTTCTATTTCTGTCTGAATTCTGTAATATATTGCAGCATCCAAACACAACATTGTGTATGTGACTTTCTCCTGTCTTGCAGTGTCAACAAAGTCACCGGATTGTGAAAGCATAAAACGAAGCCAGATGGAATTAGAAAACAAATTGGCTAGAAATGAAGCCATTAATCCTGTCGTACTGCATTGTTGGAGCTACAGTGCTGGGGGGAGTGTGAAAATATGGATGTACACCCTGACTTTGGAGTTTGCCTTGAACTTTAGGGTTTTCTAAAATCTAGGTACAAACTCTGAATGTGCTTTTTTGGATCAGGCTAGTCCTAAAGAAACCATTATTGTACAATTGATAAGCAAAATGCTGTACTGAATTTTAGCAAAGCATTGGCAAAACTGATCTCCTGTAGTACCATTATTTGTGGAGCATCCTTGAAAAGATTTTTATAATAGTCAAGGTGTTGGTTTTGAGTAATATACAATGTAAATTAGAGAAATACAATATATAGCACAGGATAGCAACATAGAAAATCTGGATCGAAGAGCACACTGGTGGCAGTGTTCACAGAAGAATAGCTCCTTTCAAGAGAGAGGAAATAAATCTCTTTTACTAGACCAAATGATATTTTTGGAAAAATGTTTTTGAATTTCAGGTCTGGAACAGAAATAGTGAACTTTAAGTGCTGGTTGAAAACCAGTCTATGTGAGTTTAACTTCATTGTGTTAATTGATTAGATGGCTTGAAATTTATATAAGAAAAGCTTTCTAAAAATAAAGATGGGATACTTAGAAAGTTTGAAGCCAGGACTAGGCTCAGACGAGTACAAATGAGAAGACATCTGAAGCAGGCAGAATAGATGAGAAAGGGAAAATGTACCAAGTTTTGAACTGCAGGAATGTGCTCTCAACTCAGGACAGAAAACCAGAAAGTGAAGACAAGTGAATGCAGCTCTTTTACTGATTTAAATTGATGGCTGTCTGTCTTTCTGCTGTTTGGAGTAGTGGGATTTAATTTTTTTTTTTTTCAGTGATTGATATTTTCTTTACTTTGCTATTATTTCTTCAGTATGTTCCACCTTTTGGGAGAGCAACCTAAAAAACCCCTGGGGGGGAAAATAGCCCAACATAGTGATATATTTAATGGTGACAAGAATTCCCTAGTGCTTCCTGGAAGCCTCCATTCCTACAGCTCAGTGTTTCATCACGGTAGGAAAAAAGGAAACAAACTGAATGAGTCAGAGTAATTTTCCTAAATTTTTTTTTAATTTGTTTTCCTGTGTTTTTGGCATATGCAAAAGGACTGAACAGTACTCCTTAACAAAGCATGCCATTAAGTAAATGTTGCATGTTTAATGGTTGGGTTTGAACTTTTGATAGTCAGGAAAAGGAAAGAACAGAAGCCAGGATTTATTCATCTTTTCCAGTGTTCACAGAGCTGAATGAACTGAAACAAGTAGCTGAGGCTAGAGGCAGAAATCTGAAAGCTAAAATTCTGCTAATGAAGATGTGTGATGTATAAGCATGTCTTCCAGTGATTAGGAATAAATCCATGAGTTTCAGGAGCCTTAAATATACCTGGTCTGCAATTTTTCCAAATGGATAGATTATCTGCATAAACATACAAAACAGTTGCCAGAAAAACTTCTGCTTATTATGAACTGCTCATAATCTTCCTGTAAGGTGCCAGAGCTGAATCTCAGCCATTGCTCCCCTTGTTTCTGCCCAGATGGGAAAATTTGGCTTTATCATATCTGTCCCTGATTTCTTGGTGTGCATGATATGATACATCCTCTCTCACTGGTTGCTTCTGCTTCAGTTCAGAGGGGGGCAGAGAGCTCATCCTGCAAACAGCTGCTGCAGCACTTCTCTTTTGATCAAGTTGTGTCTTTTTTTCTGCGGTAGTATAAGGAAAGGAGTTAGTCTAAACTCCCATATGCAACCAACAGATGCTTGTGAGCATGGATGTTGTACAATCAATGAATGATAACTTATAAAATCTTTAAACTTGCAGAAAGAATTCAGAATTTCAGCAAATTTCTGTCTTGTCTGGCTGCTCGTTTCAATTCGTTATAGGGGGAAAAAAAAGCCAGTTGTGCATAAACTCCATCTGTTCTTATGGAGTAATGTGTATGTGGTTGGGAGGGATATTGGAGCAGTGCTGTTGGAAAACCAGAGAAACGGAATATGGGATTGGGATTCCATTTGAGGCACATTTGATGCTGCAATAATAAGCAATTCAACTTTTTGCAAAAATATTGGTTGTTTAAGTGTAATGTATGCCTTGAAAGAAATGTTCTAAGTTATTTAAATATTATGCCTTCATTTTGCAATGCTTTGTAATATGTTTATACAAACTACAGCTCCCATCCTTGCTTTTGTAGATGTTGCACTGAATTCTCTCAGAATTCAGTAGAGCAAGATGCAAACTTTACTGAATAGTGGAATGAAGGACTGAGAGTGAAGGTGCCATTTCATAACATGACTGACAACCCAGTTTAATTGTTCTTCTGGTCTGTGATACCAAGACACAGAATTTTGTAACAAGATTTAGTTGAGAAACACCCAACATATGAGTCAAGATGGTAAAATGTGATTTTAATTGTAGGAAAGATAAAAAAGTGTTCGTGGAAGGATAACACGAGGCATATATTTCTCCTAATTTGTTCTCCTTACTTTTCCACTAACTGTACTCTGTAGTAGAGGTAGCTGGGGTAAGATATGGACTTAAATTTTCGGTGTGCTGCAACACAGCAGCCAGCAGGATGTATTACTGTAACAGGCAGAAACAGTCACCTCAGAAACCTCTACATTTCTTTGGGTCTGGTGCAATTTTACAGAGCTGCAAAACAACTCTGGTGAAATCGTGTTTGTGCCTGGAGATCCAAATGGATCGGAGAGGCAGCAGAGAGAAGGTGGGGGAGGAGAGGAAGCACTGAGCTCTATTTTCCATGAAATAAGGCCTCTGGAAATAACATGGTGCCAAAATCTCTGCATTTGTGCTTAAAAGGTCCTTTCTAGTTTAGGTAAGAAGGATCCTTGTCCCGACAAGCTTATGGGCTAATTGAAACCTTTGTGCGTCTGCACAACACAACAAAATAGAAAGTAGAAATACTGTAACAGTGTTTGTGTCAAAATATACACTTTGGTGGTACCAGCCATGAGAAAAGGGTGGGTGTTACTGCAGGATGAGGGGACATGTGGCACATGGAAGCCGACCGAACCAATGGCTCCGGGAGAGCAGCTCCACAGGACGAGCCTGGGTAATTAGGCAGGAAAGAAATGATGCAGAAAGCTTAGAAAAGTCAGGACTCGTGAGACATATGGAAAGAACAGCAAACAGAATAGATTTAATTGTCTGCATTACGTTTTTGGAGTTGGAGTAGCAGGTGAAAGGAGTAAGGAAGATGCAGCCACCTGAGAGGCTTTAAAGATATCATCTGGAAATTAAAGGCAGAAGGAAGGTGAGAAGGTGAACTGTGAAAAAGTAGTAAATTCAAGTTAAGAAAAGCTAAGGATATTTATTTTGGAGGTAACCATGACAGTGGAAGATTAAGGTAAGAGGGAAAAAGGAAGTTGAGGATGAGAAGTGTATTATAGAAGAAGGAACAGAAGTATTGGAAAAGGGAGGAAATATGCCCTTTGTAGCTGGGAGAACACTAGTTGTGTTGGGAGAACACTAGGTCTAGTAAACTATCTGCAATATAATAAGCAAAGCAGAAGCAGAGGATAGAGGTTTACCATTTCTCTTAGTGACCTATCTGAATTTATATGCAGTATCCCGTCTTAAGAACTTTATTTACAGATTTGCTACTAATGGAAGCACAGGTAAAAAATCATATGAAAAGTTATAGATTTTTTCTAGTCAGCCAAACAGAAGCAAAAAAGGGTGAAAGTTTCAGTGATCTGTATCCGAATATGGTCCAACACAAAAAAATAAAGTAACTTTTAAAGAAAAAGTGGGTTAACTTTTCAGGGAGGAACAGTTCTCTGGCCCTCCAGACATTGTGTGCTTTGCACTGTACTCAGTGAATGAATGCATTCTTAAAATGTCTGCAGTTACAAACTTTATTTTCCACAGCACATGCTGTCATGCCCCTGGCACTCTGTTTATCACCTCCTTACTGTGGCTGCTCTGTCCCATCCAGGACAAGTGCCCTTTGCCACCACCCTCTGAATTCCTCTTGGGTTCATTTTGTTCTTTGCTACAGTTCTTTGCATTTTTCTACTTTCATGTTACATTTTTGCTGCTGCCGATGTTGAGAGGCACCAAAGCTATCTGCTAAGTCATTTCCTTCTCTCTATAGCTCCTGATTCCCACAGGCACTGCTGAATGTTTCCCTCCTTGGTTTGGGAAGGGCATTCTTCTGCAGGTGATCTGGCACCCACAGCATTAGTTTGCTCTTTTCTTTCTGTTGCAGTTCACTCTCTATTTCCTTAAGTGTATCACAGATACCAATGAATACTTAGGTCTTTCTGGCAGCAAATAAAAAAAATATATAAGTCCCATCTGCTGAGACTGATGTTTTCTCTGAGGAGTGGTAAAGTCATCCCAGCGGTTTTTAAATTTTGGAAAACTTGACCTGTTTGGGGTGGTGGCAAGGGAAGATGCAGAAGAAAGCTTTGTACATTCTGATTCTGGGGAATATCTTCTCTGCATGTTCCTTTTTATCTATTTGCCTTTGAGAAAACAAGCTTTCCATCAACAGAGCCTTTTCCCTCCAAAATTTATGAGGGATAGAGATCAGGAGTGAGAAGTACCTGAGTTAAGGCATCTTTTGGCCACTATCCCTCTTCATCATCACAGGCCCTATTACGCACTGGCTGCTTCAGCATTCTAGTGGATTGGAGGGAATTACACACACAGTCCAGCACCATGTACAAATTATTGAAAAGAGGCTGCCTGCTAGGACATCATGTAGTATCCAGGCTCTTTCACTGAGCACATTGTGACAGCCTGGTGGGAACTTCCACTGACTTAATGCAGCAAAACCACTGCTAAAATGCAGGGGGGGTTTGATGTGGTATAATTGGTAATATAGCAGTATGTATAAAAAAATCAATTCTCTTCTTTGATAATACATTTGAGTGTCCCAGTTCACATCTGCATGTTTATTATCTTTAAAAAGTGTTTTATGTTTTTATCTCTTTTTAAAAATCATAGTCATGTTATGAAAAAATACAAAAATACTGACTTTGAGACAGTTTATTTGCAGTCAGTGATATTGTTAAGTTTTCTGGTGTTTTAACATCTATGATTTCTGCAGCTGCTTATTTTGGGGTCTTTTATTTCAGCACGTTTAAATAGCTGAAGTAACAGAAAGAGCAATACAGATGAAATCTTTCCTTTTGATGGTATGTATCAGACACTCTTTATGAGATGCAATTTTAAAACCTTCCAGATACAATATTTGGAATTCAAAATATTTTTTCTTTTTTTGAATTTTTTTTTTTTAAGGAAAGCCCCCTGCAAGGGAATACTGTAATTTTAATCATTGTTTTGGAAAATTAGAGATGAAATCCTGGCATCACTGAATCAAGTTATTCATTGATATCGGGTGGGCTTGAACCTTCTTTCTAGTTTCAAGAACAATGTTATCTGGTTTCATAAACTCACTGCATTAAAAATCCACTACTGTATTTATACTCAAATATTCTTACTTCTGAATTATAAGAACCTGAACAAAGGTAATTATTTGCTTCATATCCTATGGCAGCAGAATAACTGAGGCCATTTATTTTCACACAAAAAAGCTGAACCCATTGATAGTCAGGAAACCATTCTGAGAAAATCAAGTAATATCAGTACAGATGCGGGTGAGTGTTCTCACAGGTTTCACTCCTGTAGGAATGATTATTCCCCTCTTCCTTGTTGGCAAGAAAATAATTTTAGAGTTAAGAAATCTCCTTTTTCTGCAGCCCTGGGCTTCTTCCCAGAACAGTCATGGTGTGATGTGAGATTTAAGGTCACTACTTGATTTCACACCCATTACTGGCTCCAGACACAAACCTTCCCCCCAGCCCTGTCCTGTGCTTGGAGACACAGTGGGTCCTCATTTCTTCCTGTAGGTCTGTCTTTGTGACAGTTTTTCTTTCTGTCATCACCTCTGAAATACAACCAGCAAGCACCGTTCAACGCAAATCAAACACTCTTGTGTCTGAATTGGAGCAGAAATCTTTATGAGGAGGGATATTGGAGTATTGTTCTTGGAGTTTTAAGCAATCTGCACCACTTTTCCATGGTGTAGATGGCCAAAAAGGAGAGCAAGTGCTTCTGTGAATTTGCTTTGCTTGAAAATGCTAAACGTATGTGCTGTGCATTTCTTGCTTCAATGTTCCCTAAGGTGCCAAATCCAGGTGAGAACTCACATGGTCAAGCTGAACGTGGTGCTGTCACCAGGCAGCTGCACAAGGCAAGATCCCATTTCTGAGATCCCATTTCCCTCAGTTTCTGTTTCTAGCCAAAGGTAAGAACAGACACAAAACCTCTTTAGATGGGGAGAGCTGTCTTTAAATTTATTTTCTAATTCACTGCTAAAACTTAAAGCACCCAATACATTTTGCTGCTAATGTAGGGTTCTATGAATGTAGATACCAACACCCAGAAGCTGTTTCTCAAGTCTCAAAGCCAATTATTCTAAAAACAAGGCCCTTATTGTGTTTGACTAAAGCTAAATAAACTTGAAATTCAGATTTCTTTTGAAAAGAATGGTCTGCTAATTGGTGTTGTGCTTTAAATATTTGAGCTTGTTTATTTCTCTCACTTCCTTGAATGACGTTTCAGAAACGTTCCTGTTATTACAGTCTATTAAATCAGACTTATCAAAAAGGAAACATTTATTGATATCTTGAGAGACATGAGTGTCCAATTAAGGTTGTGTTGCTGTGCATATTTTATATTAAATGTTTCCTGCTATTTGGCTTTTGTCAGGTCTGAAGGGCCTTAATAAGTGTTTGGCTCAATCACTTATATTTTGCTCCTTTCCCTGGACCAAGGCAGGAGGTTCTGCATCAGTTTGCAGAGTCACATAATTTACCATCAGGTGAGGAAATTCTCCCACACACTGTAATATCTATTTAATACATTTGTTCCTGGAAATGTTGGCAGCTGGTACTAAGTGCACATTCTTGATGGAGCTGGTAAATCCAAAAGAAGCCTGGAATATTTGTAGATTGTCATTTTGATGTGTGATTAGACAGGTACTTTGTGTATTTCATGGCCATTTCACCCAGTTTTACTTGGAACTATGATTATTAGAAGAAATGAAAAATATTTTTAGGTTTCTGAAGTCATGGTTTCCAATTTACGAGGTTGGTTCCCTATGTCTTGCAGTGTTGCTCAAGGTCTCTCTTTGTGCACATACTGTTATCCTCTGCTCTTTCCTTAACTACTTTTCTTGTTTCATGTGCAGCTACCAGTGTGAGAGGGAAATTCACTGCCAAGGTGTAGCCATTAAAACACCTGTCTCAGGCATGGGTTCTATTTTTCTTGTGCTATCCCTCATCTCTATTCTTAACTTCATCCTTTGTTAAGTAGGGTTTTTTGGTGCTATCACTTAAATTATATGGTATGTAACCTGATCTTAAAAGATAATTAAAAATATTATCAGAGAATAGCTGTCTTTGTTTTCTCTGTGAAATACTGTCAATTTTGAGTGAAATATCATATAATAAGCCTATGTCCAGGTTTTTGGAGGAGCCATTCATAATCCAAGAGTAAGAGTATCTAGCTAGCTATAACATATCTGTCAAAAAGCTGTGTAATAGATTGTTATTTTAATTCTGCTGGCAGAGGGATGCAGTAATGCAGAACTCTTTTACACCGTATATTTAAAAATATATACACACATCTACTGTATATTAGTGACAGATCCGCGCTTACAGATATAGATATATATTTGTGTGGGGAGACACAGATTTTCTTTTATCAGACTTTTCTAAATTTTGGCCATCTCTTTGTTGCTACTCAAATTAATATACTATGTAATAACTTCAAATTAAAGTTGTGATCTGCCTGTAATAGATGGTTTACACACATATTAGGGAGAGATTACTTTTGCCAGTGATATCATGGCCCAAATAGATGTAGCAGATAAGGAGGGGAAGAAAGGAAAAATAGTTAGTCCCCAGTAAAGGGGCACTTACTGATAGAACTGTCCTGTGATCTGATTAACCTCTGGGGAATTCCATGTGCTGTGAGAAGTTCAGCAGTGCCAGGCAGTGCATCCCAGTGGCAGTGCTGCTCAGAAGAGCCTTGGGACAGTTTTGCCCCAAGGCTAACTAACACTTTCCCAGAGACTTGCACTGTTTGATAAGCTGCCACGCTGTGTTGGATGAAATATCAACAGTATAAACATGGCCAGCCCAGGGTGAGCAGCACTATGGTCACAGCTTGATCCTGGTTTTATTTGTTAAACTTTTCAGATGAGAGGCAGAAAAAAATCTGTATCAAAGCTGACATTAAAATCAAATTTCTTTTGTCTCATTTCATGTCTTTCTAGATCAGATGACATTATTCTTAAAAATCACTCTAGTAAAGTGACTAAGGCAGTGTTTAAAGAACAAAACAAGCCCTTCTGTTTTCCTCAAATATCACAAAATGTTAATTGATTAGTTTCCAGCTTTGACATGGTGGTGTTTGTTTTTGTTTTTTTTGACAAATGAAAAAAGCTAAAGATAGCTGATTCAATAATAAATTTCTAGAATGCTCCCAAATTAGTTCATGTAATTAATACTCAACTTATGAGCATTTATATTTGCAAACTTGATAACAAATTCAGTCTACACAGTTTAGGAACACTAAATGATCTTTAGGAAGAAATTATGCTTGAGGTTTCTGTAAACTTCCTTCATTTAATTCCTGATATTCAATAGTTTTTAAAAGAAAAAATTCTCACACTTTGTCAAAGAAATCCTTGACAAACAAATTAGCAATGGTTCTTGCTTAAAAAATACGAGAAATAGAACAGAGGCAAATTATTATGTTCTAAAATGGAATATTTATTCCTGAAATAATAGTATAGGCTCCTCAGTTTACTCTGTTCTCCCTCAAATGAGTCTGCAACTTTTGCCTGTATCATTTTTTGCCTTTCAAATAATCCCTCTGTATCTATAAAGTGTGAAGATTCTGCTGGCTAAAGTAACAGGTAAGAAAGCAGCCATCAAACAGAACCCTCTTCTTCTGCCCTTCCCCCTTTGCACAGAGAAATTCAAACAGGAGAAAGCAGGATAAGAACAATACTGTGCTTGGAGAATAAAACTCTCCCACATCCACTTTCTTCCTTCCTAGGTCAGCACTTGATATTGGAAGCTGTTTGCCTGAAGAACAGCCACGAGCCTCTTGATGATTTGTGAAGGAACCTGGAGTTGATTTGTGTTTTATTGTTTGAGTTGATGTTCTTTTCAATCTACCAGCATCGTGATACCTTTCTGCTATGACACGTAAGACCTACAGGAGTTCTGTGCCCAAGGTAGTAAATCTGTGTCTAGAGGTAGGCTCAGGTTCCCTCATCAATTAATTAATGAAGTTTAAGTGTCTGAAGGACATTTCAGGAAAATAGATTAGCTGGGGAGTCCTAATAGAACTGTGCTTATGAATCTGAACTATGAATTTGAATATTTTGTGTATGTGAGAAGAAAAAAACATGCATCACCCATAACTTGAGAAAATTTGCAGACCTGTTTTGTTGGGGTTTTTGTTAGACCTGTCATTTGAGAAACTTGTCTAAGGACTTATATTACACCTCTAAGCACTTTGGTAATTGTGGCTTCAGCAGTTGTACCTTTCTGTCTGCTATGAGCTCTAGGTTTATCTCTCAGCAGAATTTGAAGCATCTGTGAGTAGAGAGTTTTTGTGTTTGACCCTTAATTCAGTTGTTTAGGCACCAAAGACAAATGCTGTAATCCTGTACAACAAACTCACCAAAAAAAAAAATTGTTTTTCAGATTTCCTTTCGGTTCAGTGCCACCCATGGGGATACACCTCCCATCTGTGAGATGACTCTGTCACACTAGTATGGAGACAGCTAGACTTCTCATAGCTTAGGCGGGTGCCAGACTCCATTTAGAATGCTGTGATTTAGCTGTAAGAAAGTTTTTTGGGGGAAGGGAAAAAACAAGGGAAATTTATGCAGTATGCCATTTGGAAAGATCTCAGCCTCAAGATTAGGTGGACTCATGAAAGTACTTTCTTGAAAACACATGGCTGCACCCCACTGCCTTCAGATATAAAGTGACAATGCTTCAGAATCAGCCTCAGGAAAAAGGAATATTGCTCATTTTTGATGTTCACCACAGAAGTTAAGTATTGAAAGAACTTACCTGCAGTTTCCAGTGGTGTGTGTTGTGGGATTTTTAAAATTTTTTTAATCATTACATATCTTGTGATTTCTGAATTTAAACAAATTCAGAGGAAAAATAGTAAAAAATTTAGAGAGTGTACAAACAAATAAAGGGGAGCTTCTGTTGTTGGAAATCTTAAACTACTTGGTAATTCTGACAGTGCTATAATTTTTGTCCTTAT
>VYXD01012334.1:1689-13737 GCA_013397195.1 Hylia prasina | reverse complement strand
TTTTTTTTTTTTTTCTTTTTTTTTTCTTTTTTTTCTTTTTTCCCTCCAGGAGTTAGGATTTTGCATTGGGCCCCAAAGTCTGGATCTGGCGAAGAAAGTGAGGAATGGCTGAAGCAACACCTCTGAAGGTAGAAGATCACTAGGTAGGCCAACAGTCTTGCCTTTAAGAATGTACTGAAAACACCAGTGTTGTATTTTCACAGCTGTGTTTGTGTGTTTCCATCTTCTGGAAGCAGAGACTGTTCTAATAGCTTAGAAATCTGTGGATGCAGATTGGTTTCAGCAGAGGAGGCAAAGCGCTCAGCATAGGTAACTGGTTTATGGCCCATATTCTATTTAAGGAATGTGAGCTAGCTGGTGCACAGGCCACAGCCCCTTGGTCTACACTTTCTGGCTCCTCACATGGGCCCCTTTCCACATGAACCTCTGGGCCTGGAGAAGGTGGCTTGTCCTTACCTTCAGCGTGCTGGCTGGAGGTGCAGCTGACAGGCAGATGTGGATGATACCTAGCTCAGGCTTATGAACTTTGTCCATTCTTAAATTTTCCTGTCCCATTTCTTCTGGGAAAAGTAGAGAAAATTGCTTTCCTCATCTTAAACATGGCACTCCTGGACACTACAACCTCTTTGCTTTTTTTTTTTCCCCCCGGTTTGGTTTGAGGGTTTTTTTTTGTGGATATGTGAGTACTTGGTATTATAAATTAAAGCCTTTTAAAGGACTCTGATGTGCCTGCTCCCTCACTTAGGCCTACAGTTCATCCACCTTTCTTATCCCAAAAAAGGACCTTAGCTGGTGTGCTATTTTTTATCTCCTCTCTTTGGGAGTGTTAATAGCGTAAAGGGAACCCCCAAAGTCTTTGCTCAAGCCAAGGACTCTGTGAACTTTGTTTTTTGCTTAAGAGTCCTCCATATAAAAACTTCTTGCTACGCCTGCCTCTACTCCTTCAAAGTTTATTCAAGTATGTCATCTCCCTGATACTCTTTTCTTCCAGCATTTACCACCTTGATGCCCTTTTTTCCCACTCACCTATTAGTCCACGGCATGCTGTACACATATAAATAGAAAGAAGTCCTGCTTCCCCTTCCTGCTAAGCCACCCCCAGAGAAAAAGAGGCACATCATCATACACGTGTGCAAGTATGCTTGGCTAAGGTAACACACCAGTGGTTCCATTTTCCCAGGATGGAGAAGTCCAGGTAAATTTAAAATCTCACCAGTTGACAGACAAAACTGAGATTCTTTTGTTTTCTAAAGTTGCATCTAAGGAGTTTAAGTACATCAGCAATATCTAATATTGTATTTGTGGCCACAATTGGCTATGTAGACTTATAGAAAAAAAAGGCAAGAGGGAGAAGATTCAGGCTAAAGGATAACAGATGAAACAAAAGTAATGCATTTTCAATTATTAAATACTATTTTTTTATTAGGTCATATACAGCTTTACTGTTTTGGGATCTGCTAAACAAAGTTGTTTCACTTAACCCTTGAGTAATACAGGCAAAGTCATTGAAAATAGCAAAATCAGTGTTTTAAGATCAACAACAATACACTTAAAACAAATGAAATATAGATGGTTTTACTGGATTTAATTACATATGAAACTGAATACCTAGAACACAAAGTACCATGAAAAGATAAACATATTTATTAGGACAATATTTTATGAACTTCAGATATGCATATTGTTAATATGAAAAACTGAGTTTGGATGGAGAAATACTATTGAACTTGAAGAGCAACTATTTTGCAATTGCTTCAGTAGGTTTTTAAATGATGGCACAAAAGCACATTTTAAAATCTCTTGTTCTGCTTCCTGAATGCAGAAGAATTTACTGTCCCATTTGTGTGAACTGCAGCCCTGTCTGGCACAGCTATGTGTGTACTGGAGAATAAAAAGGGGTAGAAGGAAGGCAGAGATAATTGTAAGTTGAAGAGACAACTCTTTTAGACAATGTACTATTAAAAGAATTAATATGCCCGTATTTCAGTACTAGTATCTTAATGCCATTTACTCTTCCATCTATAGAAAAAATGTTCTTTAAGTTACAGTTTTGAACTAACCATTCTGAAAATAAATTAATATTCTAGTATATCTGGCTATAATATCAGTATATTCTATTTAATAAAAAAGTTCAGATTCATAAAAATTCTGTCTCCTAAAAACTAAGTCTCCTGAATAAGTGTACTGAACTCAGCAAAATCATGGCAAAACCAGTGTCATTTAATTATATGAATTGGAAGTCTAATTAAACTATACTTAACTGCACCTTGTATCATACTAAAAAATATCATGTTTATTACTAGTGGTGTTAAAGGAAACTTGTACAGGACTGAAGCTTGGTCTTTCATTACTGAAAACACAAATCCAGTTAAGACTTCAGACAAGCTCTCATTAACATGTTTTATTTCAATTTTATTCAGAGCTGAAACAAGAGTTTCATTTACAGCTGAGGAAAGCAAAGATGAAACTTTGTTCTTTCTTTTGTGCTCAGCCATACAATTTATTTTTCTCCTGGCAATGGATTTTAAATCTTTCCTTTTTTTTTTTTTTTTAATGGGAACTGTTTTAGTAAGCACTGACATTAGAGCTGACAATGCTTTGTGTGGTTTTTTTCCTTTTGCCTGGTTTCTGTGTCTGTGTGTGCAGGCATGCATTCATTAACGTAATTCCTCAACATTCAACAAGAGTGCATCATAAACCAGAGGAAAAAAGCCTCATAAATATTTAGATCCTCCACCTACCTTCCAAAACTGAAGTGAAAAAGAGTATTTAGTGTGGACTTGGTTTGAGTTCATCTGCATATGAACTGAAATGGGGTACAAAAGGATGAAAAGGTGGTGGAAACGAGCATACAAACCCCATAGTCTCCAGGGGGCCATTCATCTTGTTCTTGCCAATACAATCTCAGTCTCACTGCTTGGCTGTGCTCTGCGCATGACCCAGCCTGGCTTTGCAAAGGATGTGCGAGCTTTAGCCTGGTTTGCTTCCATCGGGTAATTTTGCCAGAGGAGAAGAAAAATACTTCACCTTTAGGAAGCTGGAAAAATTTCTTTACCTGCTTGTTGTCCACACACTGACATACAAACTCAAATCATTTACATAAAAGAGAATTTTAGGTAATTTGACCATTAATGAAAGGTAATGACATCACGATGTAGCTTAAAGCATGCTAGAAATCCATACAACTTGGACCAAGGGTTGTATATATTTACATATAAAACTTCACTATTTCTAACAAACAACACTGTCAAAAATTAAAGATGCAAAACCAGACCACCAATAAAATTCAGGACTTAGTGTACTCTTACAATTGAACAGTAACAGAATAGTTTAGGATTCTGTAAATTGTTTTTATATATTTTAATTTTAAAAATGAGGAAACATATAATACATTCTTTTATGATCTCAGATAAATGCATTTTGAGTGATTACATCATACTACCTACATACAAGGACTTCTGATCTACACCTGCTGTTTTTAGGTATCACTGAACTCTATTATCAGACAGAATTAATGATTTCACAAAACACAAAATTCTTAATCATAAACAGCCAAAACAGCATTTTTTGGTTTTTTGTGTGCGGACAAACTTATGATGAAATGCAAGTAGCTTACTGAATTAATCAAACTCCATGTCAGTCAGACAAATTACAGCAAAGTTATATAAATACTACATGCAAAATGGTCATTTTAGTCACATAATCACTTATCTTACTACACTGCTAATCTTCTATTATGGACCTCTGATAACAGAAAAGTCCAAGCACACTGTTTTCTCTATTTCAGTCTCCTCTTCAAATGAACAAAGTGGTTTTTTTTGGTTGGTTGGTCTTTGGTTTTTGTTACCAGACCGCCTCAAAACCCTGTCAGTGACCACACCAGTGTGACATCAGGTACAAGGAGCCCGCAAGCTGCTCTGACTCCTCCTCATCACCTGGTGACACTCTGACACACAGGACTCCACCTACACAGACAAACTCCTAATGAAGCACTGTATGTAATGTAATGAATCTGTAGCCAGAGGGTTAATTGATTTTGCTATGAACCTGTAAGACAGGTGCATACAAGCTTCAAAATAGGACAAATGATCAATTATGCCTCTAGTAATGAAAATCAGATGGATAGCTATGAATAGACTATCTGGAAGAAAAACCAAGGTATATTTTAATTGACTTGCTAAAGGGAAGACCACCTTCTGGCCTGAAAATTGGCCATCTAATTGGCTAGTCACGACTTCTTAAAACCAAGTAGCAAAATTCTAGAGATGGGGAAATGCTTTAGGGTCAAGCAGTGGCTTTCTTCCACCTCTAACAGAGAAATGGTTTGCCAGCTTCCCAAATAACAGGAACTTTACAGACCTTTCTACAGGGGGAAAAAGGAAGGCTGTGTAATATGGATTATTTAATACCTGTTTTCATGTTGACCTTCTTTACTCAAAACATTACAACAAAAAATAACAGTACCTTTTTTCCCAGTATAGTTCCCACCACAACCTGTTGTTTTTTGAGCATGCTGTCAGATCAAGTATTTATTTGTTAATACATATACAAACAGTATTGTTATGAAAATTGAACAGCAGAGTATACTCTCTGGGAAACTGATTTATGCATTTCTCTGCTTTGCTGACAGGGTAACAGTTTTTTAGCCCTTTCCGGATCTGAGATGTGTAGGGTGTGCACATGCTGAAGTCAGAGACACTTGTCATACCTGTTCTGTCAAAACAAAAACCTGCAATCAAAGAAGTGTCATCAACTTTCTTTAACAACTTGACAAGTTACTTAAATACTCAAATGGTGAAGAACTGTCCATGAAACTTTCATATACTCATTTTTAAACAAATGCAAAACCGTAAGAGACAATGTTAACATTTCAGTGATCACCCTTATTTATTAACTGTACAGTAACTTCCATAATAAAAAGCTGCCTATCAGAGAGGGGTCCTTAAAAGCTTCTATAAATTATAAGAAAAGTTCTAAAATATTGGAAACTTCTCATGTTCTGAACAAACAGGAATATCTAGACTCACCTGAATGGATCTGTACAGCAGTAATTTGAATCTACAAGAAAAGCATTATATTTCCCTTCCCTATATTTCAGTCATAATCTGAAGCTAAGCAAAAAAAATTTCACACTAAGAATAGTAGTAAAAAATTTAAGAATTTGAAAATTACCAGCAGTGTAAAGCATAATTTCCAGACACTGCAAATTTAGCTGCAGTAATTTTTGCATGTATTTTGCCTCTACACCACAGAGAACTTTTCAGATTATTCCCCTGCCCTCTACTCTGTGGTCTGGCCAACACAATGGCTAGATGAATGTAAAATATTAACACACTTCTGAAAGTCAAAGCTAAGGAATGTGACTACATTACTTTCAACAGAGTCATTTTGTTCTTGTCAAAATTCTGAATCCAACTTGTTGTTCGGACTATGCTAAGAGCAGAAGTGTAACAGAAAATGTTTCTGTATATTTACAGCGGGATGCTGCTGATGGCTGAACAGTTTGCCATGGCCACTCCAGACATCCACAAGGTGTAGAACACATCTGCACAGGCAAATGCCATGCAAAAACTGTGAGACTAAAGTGAACTTCTGGAGATTCAAGTGGAATACTACAAGGCAAGTGAATCCTATCCTTTATTGTGCTTATAAACTTGTAACACTGACTTACTAGGATCAAGCAATGAATTAGTTTTAAACAATAATCAGATCCAGCATTAGCTATACAGGATGATACCATCTTCTATAACGTGACTGCGGCTCAAAACAAGCCAGATCTCTTAGATAAGCAAACAACCCACTAATGTCCATCTTTTGGCTCTGAGCCCAAGAGTCATGTTTTACTGATTGTTATGATTTGGCCTTTGAGCTCTGGTGACAGTCAAATAGGGACTTTACGATGCACCAGCCTACAAATTCCAACAAAGATGGCATGAGATTTGGGATATTTCCTGTTTCTGTAAGGAAATTCTGAATTTATCTGAGTGCTTAAGCAATAATTCTCTGCACCTTTTTAATGTCTTTCATCCAGGCAACTTTAAGTATTCAACTACAAAGTGTTTCATAGCTTCTGAAGAATAGAAAACAGTAAAATGGGTTCCAGAGCATATGATAATATAATAAATTCAAATGTATGTGGCTACTGTATTCCAGGAAAAATCTCCCACACTCAACAGAAAGACTGTGGGTAGGAGGAACAAATGGGAGACAATGAGTCATCCACAACCAAAACAAAGTTTAGGCTTCCTAAAGTGAAAAAGGACCATTAGAAAATATTAAGAAATTGAACACTCGTTCCCTTTTAGAGAAAAGGCACAAAGAGCAATGGACAGATAAAAAAGGAGCCTCTGAGAATACTGCAGCATGGAAGCACAATGGTCTTTGTGTGTGTAATCAACAACCACTGTAGCATTGCTCTGTCCTTTGCTTCGGATGAACACTGTTGAGCAACTCTGTCTCATCTCCAGAAGCTTTCAACATTACTGCTGCTTAGTCTCTTTCTCTTCTCACAGCTTTGTAGCTCCACATATTTCCCTTCATCATTAAAGCAAGGATTCACATTTAATAAAGACTTGGAAAATATACAGTATTTTGAGCAGGTATAAAAAGAAGGCTTCTAGTAAAAAAGAAAAAACTCTGGCCTTTTCAGACTGATTAATTACATTTTCCTAGAAGGCTGAGCAATACAAATGTTTCTTGCTCATTACTGCAGTTTTAAAAAAGGCTGAAGTTTTCTTATAATTTATTTAGATGTTTTCTGTACAGTTAAATATATGATCCTTTTGTAAGAAGTGCTGCTCTTTAAGTACTGAACATTAAGAACCATATGCAACACATCACTAGCAATCCCACACTGTATAAGTCAATATACATATGCATTCACATTTCACATGTTAAAAGGAAAAGTTAAATTAATGCTTCAGCTGCATTCTATTTTGTTTTAGTCATAATTCAGAAGAATGGCTAATTTAAATCTATTTATAAAGTGAAGACTCAAAACATTCATATTTCACAGTAACCAATACACTCTGGTATTTTACCAAAACATGGTGCACCTGAAAAACAAAACTTACCTGTTTCTTTAGCTGTCAGCTCTTTGCCACCGTGGTGGCCAAAATAAATCTGCAAATTTCCCAGGTATGAACTATTTATGTTTATTTTTTTAATCCTATAGTTTAGGTGAAAATGCTTCTCACTGTGGTGAAAAGTAAAAATACTGGTTATGTATCTTACACATATGTATGTCTTTCAACATTGTATTTTTAGCTCTATGTAGCAAATTTTAAAAAGCTCCTGAGGGCACTACTGTAGTTGAGATGACTGCATAAATCAAAATGCAGAATGTTATCCTGGATAGATTTTAAACTTAGGCATCTAGTTCAAAACAGACAGAGGGTAAAAAAACCCAAATGTCTGAAATAATGGCCAAGATCTCTCAATATTCTTAATCTCCAGATATGATAATACTGTAGTCTTTTAAACTTGAATGTGCAGTAGCTGGACTTCCACTGACAGGTATATTTAGCCATGGTCAGTTCAGTGCCCCACAGATCTGGGCAGCATTTACAGTAATACACATTCACTGTACTCCCACTTTGCAATGTGGGTCACAGGCTGGCTACCAAAAGGGACAGGCCAGAAGCCATTTGAATTTCCTACCCAGGTGAGCACAAAGCTACACAGCTAAGGTAGTAATTCTGTGACTGCAGAAATGGAAAAATGTCATATCCTAACACTGGCACACTAAGTGAAGCCATGGGGCTAGAAACACTGAGAAAACACTGTGCACGTTGTGTTTCAAGAACTTAGCTGGTTTCTTTCACTGACCTAGGAAGAGCATCAATTACTGATAATCCACCTGTAAAATGCACTAAAACAATGCAAGTGTTTGTAACTTATAAAGGGTAGGAATGTTATGAGCTTAGAGGCAAAACATACCTTCAAAATACAGGAGTCAAATATGTTCTGTAAATAGTGTTGCCCTCCCCACTTCTAGTTTAAGTGCTGTTATGAAGATGATAAAGTGGATAAATTTTATGTTTATAATGTAGTACCTCAATTTAGTTTTGTCTCTGTAACATTTTTTTCTCTTCTATGCCTTGTCAGATTGCTTTTCTTCCCCTCCTCCTAACCATTTTCTGCCTTTCTCAGCAATTCTGTATTCAAACTGACATACCTGAGACTTCATTTTCATCTCCCACTGGACAGCGAGAAATGTAACTGATCTAAACTCTGTTTATAATGCAGAGAGACTTCTCAAGAGCACAGCAGAAGCACCACCCCCTCTAAACAGACACACCTTTTCTTGTTGCTAGAAGGCTTTTATAGAAAAAAGTCTGCCTAGCATTTAAACTGCCATTGCAAAGCCATGGAAATTATCGACTCAAAAGTGCAATCTCATAGACAATCATTCTATAATAATCTAGAACACAGTTGTAAATACATTCTACTATATATTGATTTACATCTTTTCTATGCAAACTCTCTGGCACATAGATAAGGTGAAGCCCAATACAGAGATACCTTTGCTCTGGATGCACAAAATGCTTAATGTTTTATCAAGCAGAATTTAGTCTCCCCCATCCTATCCATGTGACAGTGTCCTGTAACAGTGACTTAAGGTATAGGAAATACACACCTTACCAAGAAAGCTGACAGGTACAAGATTTAGGTCAAAAATGGAAAAATACTTTTTTGTTTTCCTTAGTGTTGTCTTTTCTTCCCAGCTTAATGATTGCGTAATTAAGACACAACCACAGGAACAATGAGAATGTAACTCTTCCTACCCTTGTGTAAGTGGATGAATCACAAAGCTATCTCTTCTAGCTCCTTTATTCCAGACTGAGGAAGAGCCAGTTCTACCAGGAGTGATACTGTGGGTTACTACACCCTTCTTCACAGCTGTTGTACAAATCTGAATCCTTCCAGGCCTAAGGTGTGCTTAAAACATTCATCTTTCAGTTCTTCAGCAATCACATAATATCCCTACTGGACAAATATAGGGATTATCTCTTCCAGGATTACACAGAATACTCGGACATGTCCCTTTTGAACACTACATCATCTGCTTATTACTTTGAATGACACACTACTGAAGCTTCTTCTTGAAAAGTTACCTGTCAGTTTGCCTTAATGTCAAGGGAAATACGGTTTTGTTGTCAAACAGCACAGAATTTTCATGTAATTGGTCCTTGAGATTTTTAGTTTGGCTCTAGACCTTATTCTGTTAAGACATTCATCACTTTACAGAAATAAATGTATTTCAGATGTTCATCTGGTTTTGGGCACGTTTGATTACAGTACCTATGCTCTTGTAAACCATGAATGATTCTATACTGAATCACACACACAATATATTTTTTTCAAGTGACTGCAATGGGTGAGTGAAGAATTGCTTCTTTCCCTCAAGAAGTGTAGTACAGCATATTGGAACCTTCCTGTTATACACAGCATCACAGAAGGCTGATGACATCCAACAGCCTATGCCTATGATTTGGTCAACAGAGACACTGGAAGTAATAGCCAACACTTTTGAAAGAGCATGCTTCCCAGTAGTCATTAGCCTTTGCCTCTATTTCCAAAGGTGTTATCAGCTACGAACATTATAGCAGTAATTGAATTTGCTTTTTATGATCATTGCAGGCCTTTACTGTAATACACAGAGGCTGCTGCTGGCATTATCATAATTCTTCTAACTTTGAGATTAGATTAATGCAATAAAACTTCACCTTAAAAGAGAAACTGTTAGAGAGCACTACAGGTTACATGATACAACAAGGGCTACCTAGATGAAAACACAGCTGAAGATAGGGACTTCTGCTTGTGTCTAGATAGAAGACATTAGGCAAGTTACCTAAAGAACCTTACAAGACCACAGAACCTTGTTATCTTGAAACAGACTAAGCAACCTCTGTCTCCCTGCCCCCTCCCCTTCCCTCATATCAACACCATACAACCTCTCCCCCATATCCACAGAACCTGTTCACCCAGCCCTGTACCATGTCCTCCCCCCAGCCTTCTTCCCCCATGGGAAAGCTGTAAAATTAAGGGAGTGCAAAAGTATTTCTACTGTCTTAATAGATCAAGCTGTAGTCATGCCAGTCTTGATGGGAGCTATGCCTTCTCACAGCTCCTTAATCTGAATTAATTCAACTTTATTCTCCCAGGAACTCTTAAAGCATCTTTTTTACAATGTGAGAGTGTGGGAAGGTAAAGGGAGAGAGCAGAACATAAGGTATGCTGAGAGGGGCTTTCAGGCTGCTTTTTTTTGGTTTTCACTGTATACTTGCTAAAGAAAGGTATCATGGTGATTTGCCTATTTGAAACCAGTGATGAGCTTCTCGCATTTTATTAAAACATTCCTGTTTTTCAAGGGCTATTTTTCTAAAGACTTAAATTCATAGTTTTGAAGTATTTACGGAAAAAATCAAGGATGAGAACTTTTCCTGTCATTTACACCTAATTAAACGGGCAGCTTCATCACATAGGTTTGCTACAATTTCTGTGCTGTTCTGACTGAGAAAATAATTCACATTAACAACCAAGAAAACTAGAGCTTGAATTTTGCATTGCACTGGCATGAGTGATTCCACAAGTGTTGGTGTGCACCATCTCGTTCTTGACTAAATAAGCAAAAAACACCTTAGGACTAACTATATTGTTCCTATTAGTAGGTGACTGGTATTACAGCACAACAACTTGTGCTGGTCTTTCTTACCTTGTATTGTCTGCTTATATTCGAGCACTGGAAACTGTTTAGGTGCAGGAAGCAATAATGAAGTGGTATGGAAACAGCTGCAGCGAATCTGCGGAAAAAAAGCCTCCATATGCTATTTTTACTGTGAGAATCATCAGTCCAGAACAATTACTCTAACATCATCTATGTTCATCTAATTTTAAGAAGAAACCTTGCTGTTCAGCAGATGCCCTTAATCAAATGGAAGGATTCGACAGCATGGTTTCTCAGGGTTAAAAAGAGCCTTCACTCACCAGTTAAAAATTAGCAAGCAAAGGGCTACAAAAATGCATCATTGTCCGCCAGACTGGTCTACAAGAAGAATAAGTATGGCAATTTTGTTAGGCATGTAAAACTGTATTTTAGCTTGTCACAATCTTAAAACAAGGTTGGAATAGAGCAAACACAATCATGTTACTAAATGGAAACCGCATTGTTTTGTCATCCATAACCATACTGCAGTGTGCTGTTGGCATGCTACTGATGAAATAAGAATCTATATTTAAAATAATGGTTTGTAGCACTGCTATTCTTTGGTAACAAAGACAATATTTTCTTACTGAATATACATTTTTTTAATGATGGAAGTAGTAAGACTAACTTACCTTACATAAACCATTGATTTCTACTAATGTAAACAAAACCCTGAAGGAAATACAAACTCAAATGTCCAAACAATGAGTTCTATCTACCTGTTTAAAGGGGGAATATACAATAAACACGGACATAATGCACTGATCTAAGGCATTTTTACTGTTATGAGAACTACACGTTCTCTACATTTTTGCCAATGCACATCTTTGAGAAAAAGCAGAGTTAATACTGCTTGACAATTCCCAATTACACTGTACACCTGTCAAGATGACGTGGCTCTATTTCTTTTTAGTTTAGGAAGCATTGTTCATTGACATTAACTTAACAATGGAAGTATCTTCAAATACTGTGCAGTATGTACTGAAATGAATTTGAATTTTTTACAGAACTTCAAGCAATAGCTAGACTTTATACCTAGTCCTATGAAATATTAGTTTACTGCAAGCTACGTGAAGAATGCAGCGATTTTTATCCATCTTTTTGTAACAAAAGCTCTACCAAGCTACTGCAAACTGCCTCAAAGCTTCCTGATAACCTCTTAAGCGCTGACCACGAAGTAAGAGCACCGAGTAGCTGCGTGGGGAAGGAGGAATACGTACAAGCAACCGCGTCGCGCTGCTTTGCCTCTGCGGCTACAGTGGATGGAGCACGTTAATTTTGATTCTGGCTGCCGGACACCGCTGCTCCCGTCCCGTCTCCCATCCAAACCCGTCAAACAA
>VYXD01012333.1:93691-104786 GCA_013397195.1 Hylia prasina | reverse complement strand
CCTCTGACCAGCAGGGGGAGTGGTTTGGGGAGAGGCCAAACCCCTGGGGGCATGCCATGGGGCAGAGTGAAAGAGAGGAGGGATCTAGGAATTAGGCGGGGACTCACAAGAAGGAGGAGTCTGAGGGAGGAAGGGGTTGGTTTGGCCAGAAAAGGGATTCTGGGAAGAAGAAGGTGGGGGAAGGGAAGAGCAAGATGGCCAGTGGGCCATGTGGCCGCCCCCATCTTATCCCCAACCCGACGAGGCGCCATTTTGTGACCCCTTGCCGTCATCAAAGCTAAAATGAACCTGGGACTTTGAACGAACTGGGGAAGTGTGGGGAAGGGAAGAGCCTCAGGGAGCCTGGCCAGGGCTGTCCCAAGGGCCCTGAGCAGTCCAGCTGAGACTGCTTGGGTGGGGGGGGCTTTGGTATCTTGGGGAAGCCAGAGCTAGCAGACCCTTTTTTTTTTTCTCTGCTACTCCCCTCAAGATACCCTATTTCGCGGCAAAAGGTCGGGGACTAGGGTGAGGGGAAACCGGGGAAGATTTGCTGTGCCGTTTCTCCACTCCCTTTGATGACATGACGGCAGCATGAAGCCACGGTGGCCAGATATAAAATTTCAAAGCTGGCTTGTCCCCTGAGTTTGCCAATTTTAGAAATTTTTCACAGGCAACATTCCAAAAAGACAGGCTGCCCAATGCCTCGGGGGACACAGTGGGGAAATGGAGGAACAGCAGTCTAACAAATCTTTTGAGTTCTCCCTTCGAGAACTTAACAACAGCAACTTTTAAAACCTCTACAACTGTATAATAAACTGCTTTCTGAATGGTGGACAATCTTGCACCCATTTTAAACCACCACCCTCCTGGGACCCAGCTGAATAAGGAAACTTATAAAAAGAAAAGTAGCAAATGCCCATGCACACTTAAAACCGGGGGGTTGGGGGGGACCAAATACCCACCCTCCGGGGTGCTGCCTTCTAAAAAGAAAAAAAACGCCAGCAGCAAAATGTGGGAAGAAACCCGAGCCGCTAGACACTCAAAACCGTGGATCAGAGAGCAAAAGGCAATTGGCTATCCCGCAGCTTGCAAAACCCAGTAGTCACATGAAAAAGAGGTAGGCAGNATCCAGCCGGGTGGGATCTTACACCTGGGGAGGACTCCGTGGGTGCCAGAGCTGCCCCCCTCTCCTGCCAGGAGCGATCTCTGCGGAGATGTTGCAGCCGACAGGCACAAGACGCGTCAGAGGCTTTCCGTAAAAATCCGAGCCTTTTCCACGGGGTCCGGCAGTGGTCATAGACCCACTCGCAGCGACCGCCTTGCGATCACGTCCGAATGTCCACTCCTGCCGACCACGGTGGGCTCCAACAATAGGAGTGCGGGATCCGGCCAGCCCTGTAGCCGCACGCCTTAGGTGCCACATGCTAGAAAGCAGGGCACGCAGCCATGTGGATTCTTTGAGCAGTGCGAATGGGAACGCGACCAATGGTGTAAGAAAAAAGCAGGGCTTCGACCTGGAGGTAGCAGGGAGGGGTCTATTCCATGACACGTGCCCAGGAGGCAGCGATGAGCCTGGGAAGCCTGGGTTTTGAAGGGAGGTGGGTACAATAGGTGGAGACGGGACTCTGCCAATAGGGTTACAGCAGGGGTGGAGTGGAACACCTGTCCGTTAACAGGGGAATGAATGCTGGAGAGGGGTTGCTGAGCCCCAGCAAATCTCTTGACGCTTTCCCTAGAACCTTCTGGAAGGTAGGGAGAGGCTTGGGCAGGATTGACAGGGACCCGGAGCAGGGGTTACAGAACTGACAGGTGGGGGGGGATCGGAGTGAACCAAATGGGGAAAAATCAAAGGGGAATGCAGAATAAACCATTGGAACTGTACAAAACTTCAAATACAGAATGAAATACAATGAACCCTAAAAAACAAACCACCACACTACTTCAAATAAAAATAATGACTTCAGATTCAAAACCATATTTAGCTCTAAGAAAATTTGTTACAATGACTAGAATATTGTGAGCATCACACTGGTCATAAAAAGATGTGAGCTCATCAAAAAGATAAATTTCATTAATGATTGAAAAGATATCTGAAAATCTTGGAAGACATTAACAGAATAAATTTCTCTCAAGCAAAGCATTAAGGTCTTTGAGAACACAGCTGAGATGAACATTTAGTGCTAATACAGCAGCAATGGAGAACATGGACTGCATACTGCAAGTAGGCATGGGCTTGCTTGGAAAAAAGGAAAATTTTTCACTCAATATATGGTCAATATATGATTTTTATAAACATACACTAAATAATTCAGAGGGATCTGGAGACTTTTTTTAGCTGATGCCTGTACAAATCAGGCATTCCAAAAGTATGCAATGCATTAGATTAGGCAAAAGTTATGTTGTGTCATGAAGAAATTAGAGACAAGGACTGCTTCTTGGAACAGCAAGATGTAAAAGTCCAACAGAAGAGACACAATAATCCTACATGTATCCATGGGTAGAACATGAGATGTGACTAAGAGAAAGTAAAGAGATGATTTATCTTGTATGGGCACAGTCAATGCTTACACTCAACAGACTTGTAAGAATGAGGATACAAGAAAAAATTGTAACACTAGAGAATAAAAGTGAGGATTACAGTTGGAAAGGCATTAGAGGGATTACTTGAAATTATATTGTCTTTAGCTAAACATGAGGTTTCCAGAAAGGTACAAGCTGAGGAAAAAACAACCTTCTAAGATTTTGGTGAGACCAAGAGGTAATATAGGAATCATTTGAAAAAAGTTGATTTAACAGAAAAATTATTAGCATTGATGAGGTGAGTAGCAAGATTCCCAAACTGGAACTTGTCTTTATGAGTTGAATCTGAGAAACTGGTGGAAACACCAGTGGAAGAAGCTTTTTGAGAGTCCTGACACAGCGTACCATAATCAGTCACTGGGATCTGCTTAGAGACTCTTAGGAGCTTTAGGGAAGTTGCGGATGGTGAAATTACTCATCTGCTACATTCCATGACAATTTGTTGCTTAGTCACTTGGGACACTTAGATGGATAAGAAATTTGTTGGACAGTCACATACAGGGGGTAGTAGCCAAAAGTTCAGAACCCAGATGGACATCCATGACACGTGGTGTCCCTCACAGGTCTGCACTGGGACCAGTGTTGCTTAATATCTTCATTAATGACAGGGACGAAGGGATGGAGTGCACCCTCAGCACATTTGCAGGTGACACCAGCTGAGTGATGCAGCTGACACACCTGAAGGACAGGATGCCATCCAGAGGGACTTGGACAAGCTTGAGCAGTGGGCCCATGGGAATCTCATGAGGTTTAACAAGGCCAAGGCATGGTGCTGCACCTGGATCGGGGCAAGCCCTGGTATGAACACAGGCTGGGGATGAACAGATGGAGAGCAGCCCTGCTGAGAAGGACTCGGGGGTGCTGGTCATGAGTCAATTGTGTTCTGAAGTGCATCTAAACAGACATGATTGTTATGGGTTGACACGGTTTGCTCCTGCCAGGACCTAAATTTCCTTTGGAAAGGTTGAACACAACTATTGGCTATTTTTAACCAGTAAGAAACAGGATTGCGACTTTTGAAATACCGTATAAAAAGCTGAGAAGGCGGGGCATCCAGCCTCTTTCTCTCCTGGCCAACGACCAGGTAACAGACCCCGCAGCGGCTGCCGTGGGGGGCCAGGCTGGGCCTGGCCGGGCATCAGGGAGCTGCGGCCTCTGCCATGCTCGGGCTGGGCCGGGCCCCCCTGCCCTTGGGCGACCAAGCCTTGGGGAGTGCCCCGGCCATGCTCGGGCCAGGATAACACTAAGCAGTGGGGGAGGGGAGGAAAAGCCCCAGCAGCTGCCCGTGTCGCGGCCGGGGCTTGGAGGATGTTTTCCCCCTTTCCAGAGGCCTCCGGGAGCCGCTGGCCCTGGCGAGAGAGCAGTCACGCCATGAGACCGAGGGATGGCAAGGAGGCACCCAGCAGCCCCGTCACACCGCCAGCCAGCGTGGGTTGAAGAACTTCGCAGCTCCCGCCAGCAGAGGCGAGAGACCATGTGGTCATTGTGGTCATCGTAAGCCTGGACACATTTAACTCTTTCTCTTGCCAGCAAATGATCTTTCAGTGCCTGAAAGTTTTCTTAGAGTGAAGACAAGCAATGGGACCATGAAGAGGAGATCTGGGGACTGAATCAGTGAAGCAAGAAAGAAAAAGACTATTTGAGGCAAAGGAAAGGAGTGGCGTAATTCAGCTGGACATTTTTGAGTAATCACTGGAGAAATGGAATGTTCTGTCCTGTAACATTTAGATGCTGTTTAGGGGGGATGTAAAATGCTACTATGAGTGATAATGAAGTTTTCTTTGTGCTCCTAGAGGAAGAAAAGAGACTTTGAGTTTTTGAGATGCAGATGCTTTTTGAAAATAGAGAGACTCTGAGTTTTTGAGATGAAGATAATTTTGGAAACAAGGAAAAGGGGAATCTTTGCTTTATACTAGAAGAGGCATCCTTAAAACAGTACCCCTAGTAAGCAAATTATGACCCATACGCAGTGTTGGTAAAGCTGCTAATGGGTCGGATTTCAATGCCACCCAAGGACTGTTCCTCATGTGACCATGTCTCCGTGGGACTCAAAAAGACTCCTTTCCTAAAGGACTGATGGAAGATTATTTTTTGCATGGTAAAACTGATTGAAGTCACAGGTTTTATCTTTCTTCAGGGTGTGTGTAGGAAAGTGGAATATTTGTGGGGGGAGAAAAGAAAGATGGTCTGAAAGTTTCATTTGTGGTTTATTTAGTTTTAGTTTTCTCATTTTCCTAATGTGTGTAAACAAATTCTTTTTTTTTGCAACTTCAACATAAGCCTGTTTTGCTTTTTTGAAGTCTCCTAGTCATATATATAAAATTGCAAACACTAAACCCTCAACAATGATCAAATGGTCAAGGGACTAAAGAGCTGGAGAGGAACTTTCTATAAGGACATACAGTGACAGAAAAACAGAGAATGGCTTTAAATTGAAATGATCGTGTTTATTCTAGATTAGGAAGAAATTCTTTACTGTGAGGGTGGTGAGACACAAGAACAGGTTGCCCAGAGATGCTATGGACGTCCCATTCCTGGGAGTGCTCAAGGCCAGATTGGACAGGGCTTAGAGCAACCTGGTCTTGTGGAAGTTGTGCCTGCCCATGGTAGAGGTTGAAACTTTAGTAGATGAATTTTAAGGACCCTTCCAACACAAGACATTCTATGATTTCATGATTCATATGAGGCATGGAGGCTGGAAGAACAGTGAAAAAAAATCCAACAGTTTTGAAGCAGATATTGGATAAATAAGAAAATTGCAGGCCAAGTCCTGGGCACTATAAGAGAGTAAGATGTGAGAGGAATATGTTCTATCGGTCCACCCAGTTCACACAATGTGCAGGTCCATTTTCACAAGGATTAATTTGCATTTTTTAATAGTTCTGTATAGAGCTTCCCAACATCAGACAGATTAGTCAGACTTCACTTGTTTAGAACACGGTGTAAGTTCTCCAGAAGACAAAAAACTAAGAATCAAAATATATTCTTTAAAATAAGGAAAGCAATATTTTAAAAGATGGTCATAAGTCCATCTTCTGGAAGCAAGTGCATTAATACCATTTTCCACCAGATTTGCTTCTTGGAATTAAAAGGTGGAGTGACTTTTCCTTAACTTAGACTTCCGTACATAAAACATATGCCATTATTTTTCATTATTATGTCTTTTATCTTGGATGTGGTTCAATTGTAGATGCAGTATTTATGCACCTGGTGTCTCCTTATAGATACAGAAATTCTGCATATTTAAATGCTCAGACTGCTAAGCACTGAGCATAGTTGTTCATGCATACTGGCTTTACAAACTGATACTGTGGAAAATCTGATTTTTTTTGTATAAAGCAGTCTTACACTTGCTGTTCAGATAGCTTCACTAGATTCTACTGAATTTAATTTTACTTGCAAGTCAGGGGAAGTTGTTTTTCTGGTTTAACTGTAGTTTTTTCATTTGGCAGGTTTATCTGAATAGTAACAGCTATGCTGAATACTTTTGGAAACTTCAGAGTTGGTTTCACTGTGGAGTAATACAAAAAAATCAGTTTTCAAAAAAATCATGTTCAGATTTATCTGGAAAAATCACATATTTTCAATGTATACCCTCATTTTTAGACTTTAAGCTGTTTGTTTTGGATCCAAGAATTAAAAAACTAAAGCACTATCAAAACATTAATAATGATATGGCTTTCTGACTTGAGGGGGTTTTTTGCCTTTTTTTTTTTGTGAGGTTACACCCTAAGGATGTGTGCTTGTGAGTTTTTTTTGTTTGCTTGTTTTAAATTTTAATTAAGCACCACTAAAAATGACTAAATTGGGTTTGGGTTTTTTCTAGTTGTGTCATGATCAAAAAAATCAGAAAAATCCTACCAAGGGCGGTTTATTATTTCTATTATCTTTAAGTCAGGAATCTTCTGGGAACTTTGGCTTTTAATATTCAAAAGAAGTTTTAAAATATATCTCAAGAATTAAAATATCTGATGCTCAAAGGAAAAATTTTGAGCCTTGCATTGTTGGATCTAGTTTTTCCAAACAATGGGATGGGAATGGTGGGTCATGTTCCTTTATTGAAATGTCAGATTCATTACAGGGTGAGACAACTGAAAGATGGCAACAGCTCACATCTTGCAAACAGCAGCTGAAGTTCTCTTTTTTACAAGACCTTTTAAAAGTTTTCTAAACAATAGCAAATTAAGAGCTTACATCTGCAAAAACCAAACACACATATATCTTGTATCTAACAATGGGTGCTTATTTTATTTTTCTTGCTATTTAAAAACTTTTTATACTCTTCTATAAGCAAAGCACAGAGCATCATTATTAAACTTTTCTATTATCTTGCTTGACATATTTTTCTGCTTGCTAAGGCCTACCTCTATGCAGTGCAGAAACACAGTTTTATTATTTCATGTCCTTGTTCCTGTATCTTTCTATCTCTATGCCTGCATCTACAGAGCCCTGAAAGTTTTTTGCTTTTTCTGTTTCCCACAATTCCCCCTCTTGGTACAACTACAAAGAAACACTCTTAATAGCTTTGTCAATTTTCAACTATCTTGATGTTGGGGTTTGTTGTGTTATGAGTTCTCTGTACCCCAGTTTGGTTCCTCCCAATACCCCCTGTTACTGTATTCCTGTTGGTCCCTTCCCAGTTTTCCCGCCCTGCCAATCCTTGTAAACCCTTCCCCTGGCCCTGTCAGTCACTCACAAGACAGTCCCTGCTTTCTGGAAAGTTCCAGGCAGGGCGTCGAGTGGTTGGCTGGGCCTCCCCAACTCCACCCCAAATGTGTTCCTATTGGGTCCTGCTTTGACAGGCAGGACTCATTCCCCCCCCATGCTCCACCGCGATTGGCTAACGGCTGGCTGCTCCCCATGTCTCCGCCCCGGTATAAAAGGCGGTGCACACTGGGGTCGGCGGTCCAGTCCTGGGCAGCCTCCCTCATCAGTAAACCCTTTCCTGCTGTTTCCAAGCCTGGACTCCTTCTTTCATCAAGTAGCGTTGTTCGTGGGCTCACCAGAGTCTAGCCTAGAAGAAAAACCTGCTCGCGGCGGTCTTGCTATCAGCAGCCCCCTGCACGGGTTTGAGGCCCGGACCTCGGGACGGTCCGGATCCCCTCAGGGACCGTCGCATCTTGCATTGCAGAGTTCTACTCCTGTGCATCTTTTTTTCATCTAACAAAACAACATTACAACTTTTCTACATAAGGTTATATTAACAAACTTTAAAGTATTTTACTGCTTAATGTGTTTCTTTTTGTTTATCTAAGGCACCTCCTTTGCTTGTTTTAGTGTTTTTATTTTAAACTACAGTAATTCTAATGCTGCAAAAGTTCCGGTCTATTCTAAGAACATATGTCAAATTTGGTAGTAATCGCTATTTCTTGTTTTGATAAGTCTTGTCTGTTCCAAGGTCTTAATTCACAGCCTTTATCCATGTTTACATTTGCTACACTACTTCGGGGTCAGCAGGCAACTGCACAAAATCTTGTGATATCTCTGTAAGATTTTGAGAATTCTCTGTAACTTCATTTCCTACATCTCTCATGAGTGATAAAAGCTTCTTTGATGTTTCTGTCCATCATCTGTCACACACACAGATCTCCCTGGTACTGAAACTGAGCACAAAATTCCATTGTCAAAGAAATAAGAATTTCCAGCTCTTGAGGTTCAGAGGGTGTTTGAAGAAGATTGGGACCTAGTGATACCAATAGGTTATAGGATTTGTCTCGTTGGCAGCCTCACACTAATAATTGTCATGGGTGTTTTTTTCTATTTTGTAAGCTATTTTACAAAGGCTGCTGTTGGCAAGACGTGAGCTGTTACCATCTTTCAGTTGCCTCACCTTGTAACGAGGCTGATGTTGCAATAAAAGCTCAAGGAACATCTCCCATCAGTCCCATCCCATTGTTTAGAAAAACTAGATCCAACATTGCATGACTGGAAAGGTTTTCATATAATTTTCAGTATATGAATACTGGTTTAAATTACTGTGATAAAACTGGAATCCTGCATAGTTCAATTTGATCTCTTTACCTAAGCAGAAGACAACTTTGAACTGGAAGATGTCCTTCTAACTTCACTTGTCATACGGCATGTATGATAATCCCAGTATATAGGAGTTTAAAAACCACCTTTATTCCCCTAAAACACATCATGCTAAAAATATTTGGATTCTGAAAATAAAGGCTGCCAAAGAGTAGTAAAGTTACTACTAAAGGTCGGTTGAAAAATAATATGTTACAAAAATACATATCTTTTCTAGGAAGCCTGAAAAATCACTTCAAAATGGGAAAATCATAACATAAATTTAGATGCAAAATCAGAATTAAGCTTTCCTTTTGCCTTGTGCTCCTTGAGACTACAGGACTAAATATTTATATACCTAGAGGTGATGGAAAAGTAGGCCGAAACTGGTATGTTAGCAGCAATTTATAAAAGTATAAATTTAAAGGGAAGATTTTTCCCTTGTTTAGCTGCAAGGATGAATGAGCCATTCAAGCTCAGCTTCTGAGGGAACCTGGTCTGAGCTCAGAGCTGACCCTGCTTTGAGCAGGGGACTGCACAAGAGATGATGGCATGCTGGCAGGCCAGCACTCCCTCCAGGCAGAGGGCAAAGCTAGACTAAGAGGAATAAGGGTGCTAAGTAATAGGAAGCGGGGACAAATCACAGAATCACAGGATTACAGAGGGTTGGAAGAGACCTTCAAGATTGAGTCCAACCCAGCCCTAACACCTCAACTAAACCATGGCACTGAGTGCTGTATCCAGTCTTTTTTAAACACACCCAGGGATGGTGACTCCACCACCTCCCCAGGCAGATCATTCCAATACTTTATCACCCTTTCTGTAAAAAACATTTTCCTAATAACCAACCTATATTTCCCTTGGTGCAGCTTAAGACTGTGTTCTCTTGTTCTGTCAGTTGCTGCCTGGAGAAAGAGACCAACCCCCACCCGGCTACAGCCACCATGTGCTAAAATGTAATATTTGTACTGAGAAACCACAGTGAAGCTGCCAGTCAGTCTCCAAACAAGAATCAGCCAGAGGGGAGAAGGAAGCTGGAGGCAGCTTGCTCCTGTGGCAGGGAAATCCATAAGTAGGAAGTGTTTTCAAAATGGCACTCTTGCATGCTAAACCATTGTGGAGCAATCCCTGCTGATCCCTAGGTGCCAAGTGTGAGATACTGCACTAATCAGAGACATGCTCTGTATTTCAAAACCATCTTATTTGACTACCTTCAAAATTCAACCAGCTGCTGGGAAAACAGTCGTGGTTATGGAGTGACTCGGTTACTCTCGTACGAAAAAGATTTTTGCGAACATATGGAGAGAAGCTAATGAGAAATACAGAAAAGGAAGCAAAAAAAAAACAAACCAAAACAAACAAACAAACAAAACAAACCCAAAAAATCAAGCTCAGCACATGAATCACCTTTTAACCCCAACAGTATAATAATTACTATAATTAAATCCTCATAATTTAAGTTATGCTTCACTCAACAGAAAATTGATGACATGTTTTAAGGGGAATTTTACTGTATTCTAGCAATCTGTTTTGTATAAATTAAGTCTCTAGGGTGAAATAATCATTTTGAAGCATACATTTGTTTGGATTTTCTTTCACACTACTACAGCTCTTATTCTAAAAGTGGCTAAAGCCGTCATAATTTGGAAACAAGGAAATGATTTCCTGTCTGTGGTATTAATTAAATAAGAAACACACTGACAACAGGAGACTTATCAAAAAAGAAAAAAAGAAATAAATGGAACACTAATCCGTAGTACTTACTGCTTATGCTTGAAGAAGAGACAATTATTTTAGTCTAAATCCCTTTACTATCCATGCTCAAAAATCTTTTCTTTTCCTCAAAATATACCTGAGTCTCAGCTTGTTTATCTGGCGTGCAGAAGAAAGCAGTAGTCCCTGGCTTGTGGCTGAGAATAGCAAGCTGCCCTAAGTGCCTCTGGAGTTGTCCATAGCTATGAGAGGAAAGAAAGGTAAATAGTAAAGGTGCCATTGCAGTCCAGCCAGAGCAGGACAGCAATGAATAAGGCTTCTAGAGACAGTAGAGACAAAAGGTTTTCAGTAACCTAGAGTAAATACTATGTATTTCACCCATTTTCACCCACTCACAGAAATATATTCATGGGCTGTACTCTTGTGTTCCAAGCTGCTTATCCTCAGTGTGAACTGACACCTAGAGCTTTCAGTATATAGACAAATAACTACATTTGCTTTACTTCAAATTCAGTTTTGATACTTATTCATCCTTTCTCAAAAATTTTGGCAAGTCCCACTCTTTTGCCCAGCTATCTGTTACAACAGAAGGCTGCTACCTCCTTAAATAAATACCTCTTTGTGCATTTATGTTTACATTTTGTGTATAAACATTTTCCATATTGCCTCTTTTTTCTTTCCTCTAAATCCTTTATAGCAGATGTTGCCTGAGTATGTTGTTGTCTGATCAGAAACTGAGTTTCTGAGGCTTCCTGTAAAGGTGTCTGATCCCTGTGAATTTAGAAAACTGAAATTTTATCCAAGAGATAAA